>JAAGKR010011787.1:0-18302 GCA_011419295.1 Clarias macrocephalus
ACCACACACCACACCACAAAACACAACACACAACGCCACACAACACAACACACAACACCACACCACACAACAGAACACACAACACAACACCACACACAATGCCACACAACACAACACCACAAAAAACACAACACACAACGGCACACAACACCACAAAACACAACACACAACACTACACACAATGGCACACAACACAACGCCACACAACACAACACCACAAAACACAACACCACAAAACACAACACACAACCCACAATGCCACACAACACCACAAAACACAACGCCACACAACACAACACCACACACAATGCCACACAACACAACACCGCACAACACAACACAACACAACACCACACAACACAACACAACACAACACACAACGCCACACAACACAACACACAACACAACACACAACGCCACACAACACAACATAACACAACGCCACACAACACATCACCACACAACACCACACAACTCCACTCAGCACAACACGACACAACCTGTCTCAACTCACCAATCTACTACTTGAACATTGTTTTTTTTTCTCTCTCTCTCACTCTCTCTTAATTTTTCACACACACACACACACACACACACACACACACACACACACACACACACACACACACACACACACACACACACCAGAGTGTATAACTGCTTGAGTATGTTCCTACATGATGAGTTGTGTAATTGATTGTGTAATCCTAAGCTCCTGAGACGATGGCGTTGGTCTGAACATTACTGAGCCGAGTCGCTCTGCGTCTGTTTTTAATAAAATGATTTAAAGTGTGTTTTTGGCTTCGCACTTCACTTCACTGCTGAGGAACAGAGCAGCTCACAAAGTTTCTCTAAACATCTCACTGCTGAGGAGATTAGTGACATTTAGGGGGTTGGATGAACTTCACGTCAAAGGGAGGAGATTTAGAGCAGACCTTTGAAACAAATGATAGTGTGTGTGTGTGTGTGTGTGTGTGTGTGTGTGTGTGTGTGTGTGTGTGTATATGGAGGAGAACTGTGTATATATACTATATATATTTTATGAAGACTTGACAAAAAAACAAGTTACAAGCCTCCTCTCTTCATCATTCATCTGTCTGAACTTAGAAGGGATATACTGTAGCTGAGGGACTGTTACTGCTCACTGCTCATCTCAAAAATCCTTTCACTGTTCCTCAATACTTCTCACAACTCCTCACGACTCCACAAGACTCCATACTGCTCCTAAAAGCTCCTGCAAACTCCCCACTGCTCCTCACTGCTCCTCTCTCTGTACCTTCTGCTCTTTGTCACTCTGCATAAAAAAGGAAAAAACACAGTCACTCTGGGTCCATTGAAGGTTCAGAGGAGAAGCTGAATGGAGACAATCACAGAGCTGGAAGCATGCGGGTACACTGAAGACCCCCATTACACACATCTCATTGTGTGTGTGTGTGTGTGTGCTAACCCTAAGTGTCCTAACAAATTTATGTAGATTTATTTAGTTATGAGTAAACAGTGATCTGTAAAACATCCACAACTTCATCAGAAATTAGTTAACTAAAATAGATTTGACTTGTTTTAGCTTGTTTACTTTGTTTACTCATCGTGCTGTTTACTGAGACTTCATCTATCCTACAGTACAGTACCTTGTTTATTAGTGTTAATATCACCTTTAGTGTAAATCACCTTTCAGGGTGACACAGTATATAATGAAGTACATATAATGAAGTCATCTCTGATGTTAATCCACACTTCAGCAGCACTGAAACCAACTGCTTCTGACCATAATCTGGAATAAAACAGTTACCTGAAATAAAACGAGGCGGCACGGTGGTGTACTGGTGAGCACCGTCACCTTGCACCTCCTGGGTCCGGGTTCGATTTCCGTCTCTGAGTGCATGGAGTTTGCATGTTCTCCCCGTGCTTGGTGGGTTTCCTCCGGATACTCTGGTTTCCTCCCGCAGTCCAAAGACATGTAGGTTAGGTTTATTGGCGTTCCAAAATTGGCCGTAGTGTGTGAATGAGTGTGTGAGTGTATGCATGTGTGTGTGCCCTGCGATGGATTGGCACCCTGTCTAGGGTGTACCCGCCTTGTGCTCCAGGCTCCAGGCCCCCCGCGACCCTGAATGCAGGATAAAGCCGTACAGACGATGAGTGAGAGAGTGAGTGAAATCAAATGGATACGTTTTAACAGCCAGGACACACCCGCTAATTAGTTTAAATGTTTATTTAATGTCAGCAATCAGATCTGGATCCTTACAGTCTGTTTGTCTTTTGATTTCAATGTTGGTGTTTTTCCAAGACAGCAAGGTGGACACATTCCTGAACAAGCTGTTGTTATGTCTCATAGGTAAAATCCAGCGCATAAAACATGATAATGATGAGAACTCTAGAGATTAATCAGACCTCTGAGTTAAGTGAGGATTTATCAGCAGAACGGGTCATGTGCTGTTCGCCTCTGATCTTTAGCACACGAGTTTTTAAGGGAACTGCCCTTGTTAGCAATAATTAGATAAAAGGAGAAATCTGACATTCGGGTGATTTTCCCCCCAGAATTATTGCATATTAGCATCTCTTCTCTCCCATCATCACTCCTCTAGATACTTACATCAGACTCACAGCATCATTCATTATCACTTTTAGAGTTTATGAGATGGGGTACTCTGGAGGTATATAATTCTATATGACTTTGTTACCATTGAATTCTAAACTGCATATTGCTTCATTTGACCATCGCAGTTAGATTGTCATTCAGCTTCGACTAGCCAGTCTGTTTAAAGGATATACAACAAAAAATGTTTTTTTACCCTGAATGGGTTTTATTCAAAGTCACTGACTTTAAACATGGCCCTGTTTGTCCGATTGCAAGTCAGTTTGTGAAATTTCTGCTCTGGTACATTTGCTCTGGTCAGCTGCAGGTGTTATTAGTGTAAAATTGAGGCAAAAACAGCTCAGCCACAAAGCAGGAGATCATGCAAACTGACAGAGGGTGGCCAAGTGCTAAAGTACATAAACATCCAGCGATCTTCAGGTGCATCATTCACTGCAGAGTTCTGTCTCTAGAAGGAACATCAATCTGAGATCTGTGCACCAGGAACTTTATGAATGAACATAACCCTGAGATAACAAGGCAAAATCCCAGATGTGTAGTTGTGTGCAAAGCAGTTCACATACAGTGAATGTAAGTGTAGAGTGCTGCTTTAATCTGCACCAAAGCCTGTTGGCACCGCTCTGTCTGCTGGACCAGCATGCTAGTGATGTCCAAATAGTGAGGCACAAATCTACATCAACAGAAAGCCAGCACAAGGAACTCTTTACTGTTTGTGGTTTTGGGTCTTGGACAGGCCACAGTCGCTGCAGTCTGAAATCTGGTAGACCCACACAGACACACACACAAGGCAGAAAACAAACCCGACAAATCCAAACACCGACAAGTCCCTCCTCACATGCATTCACAACACACACACACACACATACACATATATATATATACAAAAACACAATGTAATAAAGGTACTGGCTGCTTCTGGTGACGCTGTTTTGGGAGATTCAGAGACACACCTGAAGCTGCTGTGGGTGGTCTTTATGATGTGGTTAGTGAAATACAGAAATGCAATCAGTGCAATCAGAATTATAATGGTACCAAGTAATCACAAGAGTTCGGTGTGCCCGGTCCAGAAGGGGTTCCTTCCAAATCTTCACATCAATTTTCCAGCCAGACAAGATCAGCTGATAGTTGCACCATTTTAGACTAAATTGTAGAGGAGGAACAGAGCGATACCTTCACGTCAGCCACAGTGCTCTTCAGAGTGCTCTTCAGTCTGAATATTTGTAATACTGTTCAATATTCAGATTTTGATGTCTGTAGCTCAACAGACAATAAATTACCACACAAAGCGGAATTCTGCTCAGTTTGAAATATCACAGCAATCTTATGGACAGATGAGACGGTTTTAGAGTCAACAAGGTCAGTAACACCATTGTGTGCAGTAGCGCCATCTGATTTGGGAAAAAAATCACTCCAAGGTGAGGATGCAGCATCCACAGCAGGCCATCATAGTTATACAGATGGGATATCTTTGGTACTTGACAAAAAGCCCCAAAGCTATAGGAATTGGGATTTCAAGTTAAAAGCCTCTATGTATTTCTTCACTCGTCATTTTTGTGCTGTCACACGATCTCATTTTGGCATTATCAAAGACAAAAATATTTTATTTTCATATCAGACTTCACAGATGAGTTGGGCATCTCAGGGTTAAGCCAGCATAAACAGAACTTTGGCAGGATTGTGGTTGCTGTTTTTGTTTCATGCTGGCTAAAACCGATTGAAGGTGCGTTCGTCTGGCCTCAGTGGCAGCGGTGATGATGTTTGAAGTAAAGACCAAATGAGATTCGGAGAGAGCTTCCAGCAGTGAAACGCATTCTCTCCTGTTCCTGTAACCCTTCTTGAATCCCCCACATTTTGATTAGTAACCTTAATTTAATAACGTTTCTCCTCACTAACTGTACCGCATCACAATAACATTTATTATTATTTATTAACACAACTGGCGAAACCCTGATGCTGCTCTTCATGCGCTTTAACTGCAGCGGTTTTGTTAGAAGATCCACAAATGACAACTCCATATGACATCTCTCCTTCATCTTCCCAGGTTTCAGCCCCAGTGTGACACTGTGTGTGTAATGGGACATGACGAATGGAGACAGAAGGATTTGCTGTTACTTTCTATTTATTCTGTCAGGTTTTTGTTGTTTCTACTCTGATGATTGCTCCACCACACTTATACACGCACACACACATGCACGCACGCACATACACACACACACACACACACACACACACATGCACACATCACACAACACAGCACCGCACACAGTCACTTGTTCCAGAGCTGTGCTCACTCGCTCTCATTTTGACTAATTAGACACAATCTCTGAAAGTCTACATTCCTTCCTACTTATCTGAGTCGCCAAATTCCACCAGACACTCCGAGGTATTGTAGAAAAGCTCTTATAGTTAGAACTTAATGACTTCCATAGTGGCTTCCATAGTAATGCCAATTAATTGTGTAATGCTCTGTGATGGTCAGGTGATCGTATACTTTTGGTCATGTACTGTATAGGTTAGGGTTAGTATGTAGATAGTGCAATGCCACACTGACACAGATCCCCTAAAACCCCAAGGACAAGTCTTTCGCTTTTATTCTACTTTACTCATTTTATTCATTCTAAAGGAGGATCTGAAATTTATACTGTTCACAATCTACAACATCCAGCACAAATTCTTTAACACGCTCCACTGAAGCAGAAACAACACTTGTCTGCATCGCTTCCTATTTGAGAAGAGATTTATCTGTTGTCGATGAAGTATTCTCCGTTCTTCCTCGGAGTGCTTTAATCAGACTCCATGCTGTTTGAAAGGAAAACAAAGTTGAAGAGAAAAGATGCATATGTGTGTGTGCTCAACCATCATCTACACCATCTACATCCTTTGCATAATCGACATTGTCTACGCTCAGCAGAGTACGAGTCCGTAAACAAGCTCTTCAGCTCGAATGAGCCTGCAGCAAGTCCGAACAGAGTCAGAATCACAGAACACCTCCTCCAGAACGTTCTGCCTGGACGACCGTCTCAGTTCATCAGCATTGTGTCAACAGTACCAGCCGAGCAGAGTAGTGTGAAGGCAGACACACACACGCACACACTCGCGCACACACTCGCGCACACACTCGCGCACACACTCGCGCACACACTCGCGCACACAGATTACTAGAAGACCCACACTGAGTTTATTTAATTGTTTCTTTTTCGAGTCCCACAATGCCTCCAGTTTCCATTAAATTTATAAGTGGATCATCTGCAGAGCTTCACTAAGCAAATACAATCTCTCTGACCCTGGTTTGTTTTTACAATAGCACAAGTGTTCTTTTAACCTTCATCTTCATCTAAATAATTAACCTGATGAACAGTAACAAAGTCCTCACATGGAGCTGGAGGAGCTGAAACCTCCACATTTCTTCTCTGGATTCAGTTTCTACCTTCAGTTTATTCACACACTCCAAGCAAGCATAAACATCTGCTTTTGCTTGAATCTCCAAACACACAGGTGGAAAATGAGTGGATAAAGAAGAATAGATCAACTTAGATATATAACCTGACCTAATAGGATAGAAAGAGAGACGCTACAACCTTGCAACTCAACTCAAAGGCTTCCTTTCTTTATTTTTTCCTTTAATTTTCTTCCACTGTAATTTGTGTGAGAATTAATCTACAGAAAATCTGGTTCAAGCAGGTTTGATCTTAATCAGCCTGTTTGTAAAGACAGTAAAAGACATTTTACACATCGTTAATTTTGGGTACACAGCCATGTTATGGCTTACACCAATCTGTGGCTACTGTTTGATGATCTGTACGCAGATATTCAGTCTGCTGTGAAATGGCAATGTCGGGTCTCTCATATGTTTACTGAAAATCAAGGTATAAAACATTGAGGAATTTTATTGCCAGACTGCTGTAAAGCAGGGAAAAGATCCAATTCACCAGCTTACGCAAAGTCCTATTAAGCGAAATGGTGCGTCTACCGCAGGAGTGATGGAGCTTGCCGACGCTCAGACTCTCATCACATATACCGAAGTTGAGATGCAAATAGCCCTCAATCTTGCTGCACTTGATGCTTCAAAACAACATCATCAATTTAACATGAGGAAAACTAAACCTACATTAAACCATCTACAATCTTACAATCTAACCGGCGCTGGACTGAGAAGTCATACTGGATCGCTCATAGCCGTCACTTACTGTAGGATGTAGGAATTTTAACAACCAGCTCGATCACCCGAACCCAGTCTGGCAGCATGTAAACAACCCCAGTGCAGGGCAGAAATACGATGCAAATTTAAAAAAAAGTTGCAAATTTACATGCCACATATGGAGACTTCTCGCCAGTTAAGAATAGACTGACCTGAAAATATTGTTAGAATATTATTGGATTCTAACTGGTTAGGAGACATCGTACCATCAAATCATGAAAATTAATTCATTCATTTTTTATAGTTCCAGGGGACATCGGCCAGAAAGCGGGCTACACCCTGGACAACTTTTATGTCCACTGCATGACACACACACACACAATGTGGGAATGCCAATTATTTTACTCTGCGTGTGAGAGGAAACTGGTGTACTTGGAGGAAACCCATCAAGCATGGGTAAAACATGCCAACTCCACACACACACACACACCTGAATTGGGATCGAACCCTAGACTACGGAGGTGAGAGGTCACAGTGCTAACCACTACACCAAGTCTACATATCCTTGAAAATATATATTGAAATTTTCTCCCAATATTCTAGTACACCACCAAAAGACAAACATGATGCAATGAAGAAAAAGAAGAAGGCAAATTTATCTCATAGTAGAATTACTTTGAGTCAGGATCTAGGACTTGTCACAATCCAGAGACAGCGCTGGTTAAAGTGGTAAATTGCCTCGTACTGGCCTCTGATCAGAATTGCATTTTCTAGCTTGTGTTACTTGACCTTTGCGCATCTTTTGACCCTGTTAATCTGACGATTAAGGGTTAGGGTTAGGATAGATTAAACAATGTTGGAGCATTTAAGAGAGTGGCCGTCTCCTAGATTAGGTCTTATTTGACTGCCGGTTATCTTGTAGGATGATTGTAAATGATGACTATTCTATGTGTACAAAAGGCCTCATCTGGACACAGAGCTCTAGTGCAATGCATCCTGTCCCCAGTCGTGCTGTTGTAATGAGAGATGTGTGCAGATTCTGCTGTTTCTCTGTCTCTCTCTCTCTCTCTCTCACACACACACACACACACACACACACACACACACACACACACACACACACACACAGGAAATCACGTGAGATTAGCTCATCAAGCCTGTCTATGTCCCCTAGTGTTAAACTGCTCAATAAAGAGATGAAGGAGTTAGTGCGCTCTAATGAGGTCAAGCATACACACATGCACACACACACTCTCTCTCCTTCACACACACACACAGGCAAAGGTAAAGCATTTTTTATAGCAGCTGAAAATAATTAAGTGTTTTAATTCAGTTGACCTTTTTGTAAATTAGATTAGGTTAAATAAGGTTTCTGAAGGGTGTGTGTGTGTGAGTTTTATTATTTAACTCAGATATTTATTATTCTTTCTCACTTTCTCTTTTTTATCAGTGTTTAATGACTGCTGATTACTGATCATCAGTGTTAGGGTGTAACGATACGAGTCACAGCAGTGAAGTGAGAAAAGAAGAAATTTCATATCATTATTATGATTTAATTTGTAACCACATAAACTTGTACAAACTAGTAAACAATGGCAAACTGGCCATACGTTCTTAAACACATAAGGAATGCACACACCTTACTTTTCTAAAAACTAGTCTTCTCTGCCTTTGTTTTATCTGCTTATGTTTTACTGAGAAACTGAAATGTTCATAAACAGGAGACATCAACTGGCATTTAGCAATACAACTGATCATCAAACACCACTGATCATCAAACACCACTGATCATCAAACACCACTGATCATCAAACACCACTGATCATCAAAGAGAGGATGGAGGGAGGTGCAGAGAGACAGCATGGAGGTGATTCTTATTCTTTACTAATCCAACTTTGTATATTTTAAAGGCCTGAGAAAGCTGTTCTTGAGGCAAGTGGTGTTTTCGTGCAGGCTTGATGCTTTAAAAATGTTTGCTTGTAAAAAATTTAGTGTCTTCTGTAAGGATGAAATTTATTCTTGTTGTTCAACTATTTGTGGTGCGTGCGTGTGTGTGTGACAGAGAGAAAGCGCTCTATCAGTGAAGACATCAGGTAGATCGACATCATGGCCCCTTTTCAGAGTGAAGCAGCTTAATGGACACATTTATCACCAACCTGCTTCCCGCAGACGTCTACAACAATAGAGTCCACAGGCAGGGACGGGTGTTTTACCCAAATAACAGGAGACAGGGCTCAAGCGGCATGTTTCATCATGATGGTCTTCATCATGAGAATAAAGGCACTTCTGAGGAGAGAGAGATGTGGGTTATACATAGGAAAAAAAAATACCCTATGCTGAGACACTCCAGGTTCAGAGCTGTATGAAAAATAGGCCCTTACTAACCCTGTGTTCTGTTCAGAACTGTGTGCAGTGTTTGTGCTTCAGGATAAATTCCTTCTCATTCTGAAGAACAGGTTTAATCAACTTCTCACCATAACTTTAAAACCGTAGCTCAGTCCTTCAAACAGAATATTTTGAATTGAATGAGGCTTGATTGTAGAGAAAACATACTTCATTACAAAACACCAAGTCCATGCTTATGTAATGCTGCAGATTGGGACAGAGAAAATTAAGAACATTTGTATGAAATGTGTGAAAAATTCTGTATGAATCAGAATTATAAGATTGTCCCTGATGTACAAGCCGAGGGCGACGGTGCTGAGGGAAAACTCCCTGAGATGGCAATAGGAAGGAACCTTAGCAGGGATAGCAGGGATTGATCAGCAGTCATACTGTGTGTTAGGAGGCTGGAAGTTTAACAGGAAAATGTGGCTCAGGTATAAAACTTTTTGTCTGAATTTCAGTTCTGAACTATTAAGCGACTGTAGTCACAAGTCATCAGAGAACAGCTGTCTGCATCAGCCAAGGACAGGACACATGGTCAAGTGGAACCATCAGTCAGGAACTCTGGCAAGACTAACTATGACATCATAACTAAAAGGGAGGAGCCAGAAGGAAACACAGACATGAGGGGGAACTGAGATGTAAAGCAACCAATCACCTCACCGTCAACAAACCTGAGTGATCAATGAGAGTGGGGAGGACAGCATCTAAACATACCAGTTCACTAGATACTCTACGTCCATGAGTCCCCCAGATCTGCTCCTTTACCTAAGGCTCATCTATTTACACACATGCTGCGCTAAATAAACAGGTTTTTAGCCTAGACTTAAACACTGAGACTGTGTCTGAACCACTTCTACAGATTAGAATCAGAGGCCCGCTGTTGCCTTTCTTTACGTTAAACACACAGTTTCCCTCCTGGTAAAATTTCTTACCAGATTTGTGTCAGAAATCACTGACAGGATCACAGCATAACTTTCACGCTCCAAATGCAGAGAAAAAAACGGATGCTGACCTCTGACCTCAAACTTTCACCCTCACTTTATTTTTCTGCTTGCTTTACTGCACACGTTTGCGTAAAGCTTCACCTTCATCAAGATTATTTATATTCATCACTGCTCTGAATGCAGACACACTGAGGCATGTAATGTGTGTGTGTTTTACTTTTTTTCCACAATTTACACTTTGATTGTGTTAATGTCTAAAGAGACCTAAAGAGACTCGCAGCTCATCAGGTGACGTCACAGAGAGTAACTGCAGTGTGTCTGGAAGAACTGCTGAATAAACCGTGAAGAGTCTATCTGATGTGGTAGTTTCACACACACACACACACACAGACACACACAGACAGACAGACACAGACAGACAGACACAGACACACACAGACAGACACAGACAGACACACATATGTAACAGACTGCCTCTTGTTGATAAACAACAAACTAGCCGTTAACAGATTCAGGGTAGGGTAAGGACCACCAGAGGACAATATTTATATAAACAAAAGTGTATATACATTTATTGCACAGTGTTACACCATTCACTCTTTGTATCTCCTACCACACACACACACAGAGTCTGTTAATTTTAGCGACCGATTAGAATCCTTGAGCTCACCCAATACGAAGTCAGTACAAATGTGATACCATCCCGGGACGCGCTTTGTTCCACTCCCACTGCCCTCCGGACGCACGTCCCCTTTAATGGCGGCGTGGGGGACGCAGAAGATCCCTTCCTGCAAACGCCGCCCAAACGCCATACGCGATGCACTGACACACTGGGGAACAGATGCCTTACACAACACACATGTATCATTTGACACACATACTCACATGCGATTTTGGACACAATATATCCCGCATTCAGGTTCACATTTCGCTGTAAGCATTAGCCGTAAGCATTAGCCGTATGGTTGCTGCTATCAGCCCAGCCTGGCCTCCCTTCTTCTTTTATTAATTTACCGGAGAAGCTTCCCACAGCGCCCCCGGTGGCCTGGAGCCCGTAACTAGGAAACCGCCTGTTACAACCCCTCCCCCTCGGAAAAAGGCATGACTTCACTGTAAAAGGGCTTTAAATTAGCTACGTGAACCATGGATGGTCCAGCTTGATTAACCAATTCCATCTGGTAATTGATGTTGATAAGTACTTTCTTGATTAAAGCTGGTCCTTTCTATTTTGGGCCTAGTTTGGCCATGTGCGAGTCCTCGGCCCGAGACTGAGGAAAAGCACGGACCCACACGTGTTTGCCCACATTGAACTTGACTGCCCGTCGTCTGGAGTTATAATACCTCCCCTGTCGCTCCTAGGCATGGGTTATGTTGCTCCAGACGACCTGAAACAGCTCTTCCTGACGCTCTACTGTGGCATAAGGGGGATGATGAGGTAAGATGTTTCAGTGTAGCATTCTCTCTAGTGGTCCCTTCAGTTTGCGTCCAATTGCTATTTCTGCTGGTGTGTAACCGGTGCTTTCCTGCCAAGCCGAATTGATGGCAAACCGAACTCTGGAAGCCATTGATCCCACTGCTTGTGATTTTCTTTGACGAATGCTTGCATGAATTTTAATGTCCGATTCGTTGGTTCTGTGATGTTTGTTTGAGGATAGTAGGCTGTGGTGAGCTTTTGAGTCACACCCCATTTCTGGCAGATGGTGATAATTACTGGGACGTGAACTGCGGACCTCTGTCAGAAACCAGGTAAGCTAGCGTGCCCCACCGTGTAAAAATCTCCCTAGTTAAAATGTTGGCTACGTGGTGGGCTTTGGCTGTTCTTAAGGGAAACATCTCGACCCATTTGCTGCAGTAATCGACAACCACCAGCAGACGTTTGTTGAGCCGGGATGAGCGGGGGAAATGGACCCATGAGGTTGACTTCCAACATAAAACCAGGTTCTACCACAGGTGTGCTTTGTATTAAGCCTGTCAGTTTACTAATTTTGGATTTGTATTTCTGACATATGATACAGTTTCTGCAATATTCCTCAGAGTCTTCATCCACCCCAGATGACCACTGAGAGGGTTGTCTTGGGCATGCTGCAGGTATTGAGGCCGCAGAGACGTTGGGATGACAAGCTGAAGGAGACTACATCCAGCCTGCTTGGGATCCGGCGGTAAAGGAACTGGTTAACCACACAGCAGTGTATTTTATTAACATCAGGATTTAACCTTGCTTCTCCCCACAGTGCACGGAGTGCCTTATCCGCCTTTTGGGCCCTTCTCCAGCTCTCCCCAGTCATATGGCAGGCCTCACTGCAGATCAGCATTCGTGGTCTTTCCCTCCCAGCGCCGTGACAGTGAATCGGGAACAGTGTTGCATTGCCCCATACTGTACTGAACTACAAATTTGAAAGCCTAGCATGTAAGGCATGAAGTGGGGTTTGCATGATTGAAAACCCAGGTTAGAGCAGCCTGATCAGTGATGATAGTGAATACTTTACCCTCTAGATATTGATGCCACTTTTCCACTGCCTATACCATAGCTAGACATTCCTTCTCCAAGTATTTATTTTCAGCTCCATGCAGCAGCTGGGTGGCATAGATGATCATATGTTCCCCATCCTCATGGTCTTGGGTGATCACTGCACCTAGGCCGATGTTGCTGGCATCCGTCTGCACCTTAAAAGGGCATTTAAAGGCTGGGGCTCTTAAAACTGGCATGCTCTGAAGAGCCGTTCTCAGGTCCCCGAAGGCTGAATGACATTCGGAGGTCCACACCCACTTGGCTCCTTTCTTCTTCAGGGCATGTAAAGGAGCAGCATGCACTGAGAAGTGGGGGATGAACCGGTGGTACCAACCAGCCAGACCTAGGAAGCGCTGTAGCTTCTTAAGGTCGCAGGGAACGGAGAAAGTTCGAACAGCTGCTTCTCCAGTTTTACTGCATTCAGCTGATATGACCTAGGAAGGAGAGAAATGCTTGACAAAGGTTACACTTTTTTAGATTGCAAGTGAGACCTGCAGCTTTAAGGAGTGAAAACACTTGTTGGAGATAATTGAGGTGAGTATTAATGTCTCTGGAATAAACAACAATGCCATCTACAGTCGTGGCCAAAAGTTTTGAGAATTATATAAATATTGGAAATTGGAAAAGTTGCTGCTTAAGTTTTTATAATAGCAATTTGCATATACTCCAGAATGTTATGAAGAATGATCAGATGAATTGTATAGTCCTTCTTTGCCATGAAAATTAACTTAATCCCCCAAAAAAACTTTCCACTGCATTTCATTGCTGTCATTAAAGGACCTGCTGAGATCATTTCAGTAATCGTCTTGTTAACTCAGGTGAGAATGTTGACGAGCACAAGGCTGGAGATCATTATGTCAGGCTGATTGAGTTAGAATGGCAGACTTGACATGTTAAAAAAAGGGTGATGCTTGAAATCATTGTTCTTTCATTGTTAACCATGGTGACCTGCAAAGAAACGTGTGCAGCCATCATTGTGTTGCATAAAAATGGCTTCACAGGCTACTAAGATTGTACCTAAATCAACAATTTATAGGATCATCAAGAACTTCAAGGAAAGAGGTTCAATTCTTGTTAAGAAGGCTTCAGGGCGTCCAAGAAAGTCCAGCAAGTGCCAGGATCGTCTCCTAAAGAGGATTCAACTGCGGGATCGGAGAGCCACCAGTGCAGAGCTTGCTCAGGAATGGCAGCAGGCAGGTGTGAGCGCATCTGCACGCACAGTGAGGCGAAGCCTTTTGGAAAATGGCCTGGTGTCAAGAAGGGCAGCAAAGAAGCGACTTCTCTCCAAAAACATCAGGGACAGAATGATCTTCTGCAAAAAGTATGGCGAATGGACTGCTGAGGACTCAGTCATATTCTCGGATGAAGCCTCTTTCCGATTGTTTGGGGCATCTGGAAAAAGGCTTGTCCGGCGAAGAAAAGGTGAGTACTACCATCAGTCCTGTGTCATGCCAACAGTAAAGCATCCTGAGACCATTCATGTGTGGGGTTGCTTCTCAACCAAGCGAGTGGGCTCACTCACAATGCTGCCCAAAAACACAGCCATGAATAAAGAATGGTACCAAAACACCCTCCAACAACAACTTCTTCCAACAATCCAACAACAGTTTGGTGAAAAACAATGCATTTTCCAGCATGATGGAGCACCGTGCCATAAGGCAAAAGTGAGAACTAAGTGGCTCGGGGACCGAAACATTGAAATTTTGGGTCCATGGCCTGGAAACTCCCCAGATCTTAATCCCATTGAGAACTTGTGGTCAATCCTCAAGAGGCGGTTGACAAACAAAAACCCACTAATTCTGACAATCTCCAAGAAGTGATTATGAACGAATGGGCTGCTATCAGTCAGGATTTGGCCCAGAAGTTGATTGAGAGCAGCCCAGTCGAATTGCAGAGGTCCTGAAAAAGAAGGGCCAACACTGCAAATACTGACTCTTTGCATAAATGTCATGTAATTGTCGATAAAAGCCTTTGAAACGTATGAAGTGCTTGTAAATATATTTCAGTACATTACAGAAACAACTGAAACAAAAGATCTAAAAGCAGTTTAGCAGCAAACTTTGTGAAAACTAATATTTGTGTCATTCTCAAAACTTTTGGCCACGACTGTAGATAGACAAAACAATACATCCCAAAGGCTTCTGCTAACACAGAGGTCATTAGCCTCTGAAAAGTAGCGCCTGCATTTTTCAGACTGAATGGGAGATGGATAAATTCATACTGTTTTTTTTTTACTGGCAAAAGCTGTTTTAGGGATGCTATCTGGATGCATTTTCACCTGCCAATACCCATTACGCAGGTCTAATGAGCTGATTGACACAGTTGCCTCATTCAGTGCCTCTAAGATCTTGTGGACCTGGGGCATAGGGAAGCCATCCAGGGGTGTTTTGCTGTTCAGGGCCCTGAAGTCCACACAGAAACGGGTCACACCATCCTTCTTCCCTACCATGGCGAGGTAGATGGTCTAATAATCCCTTCTTCCAGCTTTTTGGTGACCTCTTCGTCCACAATTTGCTGCTTGTAGTCAGGAACAGGGTATGCTTTCTTTCTAATTGGTCTCTCATCTGTGGTGTAAAATATAAGTTATAACCTTGGTGTGGCCAATTCTGTCAGTGCATACAGTCGGCCACTCTAACAACAGCTCCTGTAACTGATATTTGTTTTCTTCTGACAGGATGGCATATTTGAGGTACCGGATTTGCCACATAAAGGAAGACTTGGCCATGTGTAGAGGTACAAAGTGGAAAATTTTCTCCTCCTCTACCTGGAATGGTATAGGAGTGCTGGCTACAAATAATCTGTATGCCTGCCTCTATTCAAAAATCTAGCTCTAATACGTAGGCGAATAAAAGATCACAATCTTTCATGATAAAAAAACAGACCTCAGGTACTACTCCCTGCAAGGAACATTGGGCATGCGTTTTACCTCTTGCCACCTGTACTAAGCCATTGGCTAATGAGAATGACTGCCCCCTCACTGACTGCCAGTCGGCTTCTTTTTGTTCTTCCACAGGGTTTCAGTTATGAGTGAAAAGGTGCTGCCCGTGTCGATGACGGCTGTACAAGGAACATGGTTTAAGGTGAGTTGTACCATCAACAGAGAAGGACTAGCCTGAGTAATACAGAGGCTGGTGTTTTTTTTACTCTCCTTTATCTGTTTGGGTACTGGAACAGAATTTTGCTTTTGCCGACAAATTTTGGCCGCATTAAAATCCCTCTCCACCAGTGTTCCAATTCGCACCAGCTCACTTGTAGTGGTTACTGTGCTTCGCAGCAGGCTGGCAATGCGGGGATTACAGTTCCTCAGTGTTGCTTGCACAATCTCTCTCTCCGTCATCCCTGGTTTCCACCTTAGGCACAGAGCACGATATTGAAAGGCGAAGTCCCTTATGCTCAGGATTATGCTCAGGATTATCAGGATGCTGGATCCCTTACCTCAGATCCTTCTCAGTCTTGACATCATGGTCCTCGATAAGGAATGCCTTAAACAGAACAGATTTAAATGACACCCAGTTTCTCACAGTGTGTTTTTCTGCTGTCCACCAGTCTTTTGCAGTATGGAAGAGCACAGAGGGGAGTGTGGCAAGTATCTCATCATCAGAGAGTGGATGTAAGGCTAAATATTCCTCACACTTCTCCACAAAACTAATGGGGTCTTCCCCTTCAGTACCACCAAACCTGGGTAAATCTAACTTTACAGGGGCCTTGAAAGGTGAAGTATGTGAACAGGAATGGGGGAATGAGAAGTGAATTCTGAGCGAGGGAAAGGAGTGGACGTAGCAGCTGGTTGCGCATTCATCATGGCCTTTAATTGTGTCTTTAATTGAGTCTCACCTCTCCATGCACTCCACCATGGAATGGCCTAAATCATTCAACTGCTCCTCACACTGCTTTTTTACCATCTGACACAGTTGTTGCATTTCTGCCTGAACATTCTCTTGTTAATATTTATATAAACAAAAATGTATATACATTTATCACAAAGTGTTACACCATTTACTCCTTGTATCTCCCACCACACACACACACAGAGTCTGTTAACTTTAGTGACTGATTACAGTCCGAAGTCCGTACAAATACGATACCGTCCCGAGGCGCGCTTTGCTCCACTCCCGCTGCCCTCCGGATTCATGTCCCCTTTAATGGCGGTGCGGCGGACGCGGAAGATCCCCTCCTGCGAACACCGCCCAAACACTGCACGCAATGCGCTGACACATCGGGGAACAGATGACCACAGGAGAAAGAGACAACAAACAGGACAACCTAAAAAGAGAAGAAGAAAAAAAACCCTCCTGCGTAACCACCACTGGAGGAATACCTGTAAATAAACTCGGCAATGTGTAATAACAAAATTCCACAATGGGCCTTACACAACACACATATACTCATTTGACACACATACTTTTGGACACAATATATCCCGCATTCAGTTTCATGTTTCGCTGTAAGCATTAGCCGTATGGTTGTTGCTATGAGCCTAGCCTGGCCTCCTTTCTTCTTTTATTAATTTACTGGAGAGGCTTCCCACAGTGCCCCCGGTGGCCAGGAGCCCGTAACCACGCAACCATCTGTTACACACACACACACACACATACACACACAGACACACAAACACACATACACGCACACAGTATATTTTAGTCTCGGTGCAGCAAAGCACCTAAAATCACAGACACACTAACACGTTAATGTACTGACTTCATTTCTCACAGGTCATACATTGGTACCTGTCTGTTTTCCTTTCTTTCCATTAATTGTGCTGAAAAATAATTTGTAAAGCTTCACCACAGTAAACGTGGCAGCTGATAGAGTAACTTTATTTTTATTAATTAACTCTACAAACACAAATGAGAGAGAACAAAGTGAAATGATAATGCAGCTTTTCATCAACGAAAGAAAGATTTCAGTGACAGAGGCAACGTTGTTCTGCAGCCGGCGGACATGACGATGGTCACGTTGTCACAAAAGAACGCCAGAAAAAAGCTCTTTAAATGTCTGTGCTGTCGTACACGGGCTTTGATATTTAAATGAAACATGGCATTACACACACACACACACACACACACACACACACACACACACACACACACACACACACAGGATCATCAACCAGGGGGCCAGCGAGCGGGGGAACGATGGAATTTTGGAAAAGAGGGAGAACAATGGATCAATGTTGGTATTAAAGTCAGCGTAGTGGGTGAGCGTCTCTCTGAGAGACATAGACTGATAATCTGCCATGTAATACATCAAAATTACTGTGTATAATAAGTGTGTATAATGTCATATCACTATCATCTTTGTTTGTGTCTATGTGTGTGTGTGTGTGTGTGTGTGTGTGTGTGTGTGTGTGTGTGTGTTTATACATGCGTGTTGCAAGCTATCAGAAGACAGAAATATGCACATTGTGTGACATCCAGTATGGAATTTAATCACAAGTTACAAAACTTTATTAATGATACACAAGAAAGTATAACAGCCATTAATGAAAATCCCAGAGGACACGGAGACAAGATCAATTTAAGACAGACAGATAGATAGAGAGAGAGCAAGAGAGAGAGAGAGACAGAGAGAGAGAGAGAGCGAGCGCAAGAGAGAGAGCGAGTGCGAGAGAGAGAGAGAGACAGAGAGAGAGAGAGAGAGAGACAGAGAGAGAGAGACAGAGAGAGAGAGAGAGAGAGAGCGAGCGCGAGAGCGAGAGAGAAAGAGAGAGAGAGACAGAGAGAGACAGAG
>JAAGKR010011788.1:0-18295 GCA_011419295.1 Clarias macrocephalus
GAATCATTCCATCACTCTCCATGTCTCTCAAATAACAGCGGATAACATTTTAATCAAGGCTAATCAAATGACAGGGAGAGTCCGTGTCAAGAACGGCTCCGTCGCGGAGCTCTTGAACCAGGGAGAATAAATGTCACCTTGCTCATTTGTCCTCGACATTTCAGGTTCTCATTAATGTTCCTTATCTGGGTTTAAAACAAACATCAAACGTTGAACTTTGTCTTTTTGAAGTGGAGGCTTGTGGCGTTCCTTCTCAGCGGCGTGTGGATTTAACAAAGTGTTTCTCATTTCAATATGCAGCGACGGCACGGAATGAAACGGATCAGGTTAAAAGCATAAAGCGTCATTTCTTTTTAAATACTGTATCACGCACAGGATTTATAGATCCAAACTGCGCATCTTAAAGGACCACAATACATTTCTTTGGAGGTCTAGAAAAACTAGGACAAATTCTGGAAAGCAGATGGAAAGGGGGAAGGAGGGAAGTGAACTCAATAAAGAAATAAAGAACTCAATAAAGAAAGTCAAAAAAAGAAAAAGAAAGTCAAATAAAAACAATAAGGAAAAATCTAAGGAAGGAAGAAAAGAAGGAAAAAAGAGAAGGAAAAAGCAAGAAAGAGAAGGAACAAAGGAAAGAAGGTAGGAAAGGAAGAAAAGAATGAAGAAAGAAGGAAGGAAGAGAAGAGAAGGGGGAGAAGAAAGGAAGAGAAAGGAAAAAGGAAGGGAAAAAAAGGAAGGAAAAGAATGAAGGAAAGAAAATGAAAATAGGAATGAAAGGAAGTAAAGAAAAGGAAAGAAAGAGAAAATGAAAAAAGGAGATAAAGAAAAGGAATTTAGCTAGTAAGTATCATTTGAGCAATTTATCTAGCCACACATAAAAAATAAAATTTTTTTTTTTTAAAAAGCAGACATTATTTTCTTTATTCTTCACAAACACCTCTGGACACACTCGAGAAGTTTCTATATTTAAACCCATGAGCTTCAGAGCTCGAGTGTGTGAGCGTTATTAACCGGAGTCATTGTCTGTGATCACGGAGCGCTAATCAAAGTAGAAGGCTGTGACAGCTGAACATGTCCGCTTTCATGAAAATCACTTCACGACAGCGGCTGAACATTAATGAATGATTTAACTTAATAACAGGAGGGAGAGGGAGGGGAAAAATACTTCTCCATGGGCCGAGTGATTAATCAGTTTGGATAGTGAACAGCTTTCACCAAGCTGCATTAGCGAAAGCTATTTTAGGGACGCTAGGCCTATGTTTCCCCCCTCCCACTTCTTCGAACGCCTCCGCAATTAATCAAACATAAACAACAGCAGGACAAAGGAATGGGGAGGGTGCGTGAGGATGAGCCCTGATTAGCTTCTGACAGCTAACTGCTTACTTCTGGTCTCTCTTTCACTATCGCAGCAGAAGACAGAAATGGAATTGCAGATTAAGGGTGTTGCAGGGTTTTTTTTTTTTTTTTTTTTGCAGAAAGTGTGAGAGAAGGCAATCTCGAAAAGGGATTTTGTTGTGCATTTTTAATTTTGTTTTTTTAATTAATTTCTTCATGTATAGTAGTGAAAGGTTGACTTGTTTTAATAGATTTATAGAACTGATTGTCGGCAACATTTGCAAAATTATGCAGAAATTAATATTTTATCATTATTAGTAATAATAAGAAGAGGAATAATAGGCGTTCAAGTCAACTGGGATTTAAATTTTTTAATTTCTTTTGAATGAAGGCATAAAATCAATTAACATGAGACTTCAACAGTACAACAGTCACAATACAGTTAGCCATGCTAAGGCCATACGTACGTGAATGTCGATCCCGGCCGAGGTGGCTCAGCGTTTCAGACTTGAGGCAGGAAGTCCGATCGTGGCTCCGGCGTACTGAGAAAACTTTCTACCTTGACTGTGTCCAAGCACTAGTGAAACACTGGGAGAAGTGCATTAGCGTAACAGACGACTATATAAAGAAAATAAAGGGAGTTTTTACCCTCTTTCTGCTATTCTGTGCAATTAAAAGTCCCAGTTTGACTGGAACACCCCAAATAATAATACAGTGGAACCTTGGATTACAAGCATAATTCGTTCTGGAAGTGGGGTCGTATTCCAAAACACTCGTAAACCAAATCATCATTTCCCATAAGAAATAATGAAAACTCAAATTATTTGTTCCACAGCCCCAAAAAAGAAATACATAAAAATAATTAATACAATCTATAAAATGACAATAAAACAAATTAATCTGCACTTTACCTTAAAAAAAAAAAGTACAAATAAATCCTGACAGATAAGTGTTTCCATTGCCGTGTGTGTATGTGTGTGTGTATGTGTGTGTGTGTGTGTGTGTGTGTGTAAGTGTGTGTGTGTGTGTGTGTGTGTGAAATTAGCCCCTTCACTTGCCTCATTTTACACAGTAACACTCCTCCTCCCTCTCCCCACCTCGCTTTTTAAGATTCACAACAAACACACGCACAACGGAAACACAGTTTTAACAGGAAAAAAAGTTAGAGAGTGACGCTCAGTGTCAAAATAAGAGTTGCATGTGTGATAAATGATACTCGGCGCTTGTAAACTAATACTTGCTCGGTTTCCGAAAAAAAGATTTTTTGCAAATCATTGCTCGGTTTGCGGAACACTCATAAACCACGTTACTCGCAATCCACTGTAATAATAATAATAATATCTGCGAACACCAATTAAAATTATGACATTATATTCAGCGACTCAGAATTCATGATAAAGATCCTGGAATGGATGGAGTACCGTTCCCTTCAGTACCTCAGTTTCCCTTCCAAATACTTCACTTATGAAAGTAGAAGGGATTCTCTGGAGATTGTGTTAATAGTCATGATGTTAAAAGCCAAAAGCTGAAAGTTTTCCATTGTAGTCACTAAGAATGTTATCCCAATAGCGGTAGTCTGAGTGACTAATGATTGTCCTCCTAGGACTGCATTTGACCTGTAGGATTACAAATTTATAAAATGTTAAATCTAGGTTCCAACAGAATAGTATATAAACTGAAAAGTTATGTACATTGGGTTATACATTTTGAGGGAAAGATTATGACATTCTAAGGACATCAAGTCTGGTAACCCAGGTGTCTGAGACATTAACCTTTTGTCTTCATGTGCTTCCTGACCACTGGGTAGGGTCCCAACGTAAATGTGAATGCTAATCTCAAGGCTAGGCTGTGCCTTTGTCTCTATGATAATGTGAAGGTCTGGGCGATACTGTCAGGCTGATTAGATTAGCACCTATGCATTTGAAAGACACATTTATGCTGATGAGATCAGGGCTGGGGAACTTCCGGTACCAGGCTGATTCCTGTACTACACTATGCTTTGTTTAGATTGTCTCCACCTCTTTGTATCCCACCCCCTTGTAAAGTATAAAACTCTCCAGAACGGAGTCATAATATTTAGACTTGGATGACTGCAGCGACGCGCGGCGAGTTCTCAATATCTCCCAACGTCTCCTGGTCTCTGATTCAACAAAGGAAGAAAAGCTTCTAACAGACCAATCGATTTTGTTTTAGTTAGTATCAGTTATCAGTATCAATGAGGAATATTAACATCATAAAATCTGGTAAAACCAATTTACCAATAGATCAGAACACTAAATCCTCTAATATATTGGCAGTTAATGTGTAGAGAAATATATTTTCTTTGTGTAAGGGAGCGGGATCATGAGCACTGGACAAGTGGAGGCAGTCAAGCCATGGTGGAGTCAGAAGAGTCCGAAGATAAATAAAATAATGCAGATGCAAAAGGATTGCCAGTGGTGGTTGAAAAATGTTAGTTCTCCCATTATGAGATGGGAACCTATTGTCCTTTATTTTAACTAACCAAGTAAACCACGCACTAGAGGAGTCCACACTAAAGGACAGTTGGATGAGGTGAAGGTACCCTATGATATTTACTGGGGCGAGTGTCACTGAATAAGCAGGTTCAGACAGAAGGGCGATGATGTCTGAGGAAAGGCAGAGGGTCATTTTAACAGACCAAGATCAGTGCTATTTTCAGGTCTAACCTTGAACCTTGTGTTATCCGCTTATTATCCTCTCTTGGGTAAAGACTTACCCGACACAGAGAAGACACAGGTGGCTAAATGTCTGCTATATCACTAAAAGTCTGTCGACAGCCAACCTTTATTGTCTTATGTGTTGATGGTTGAAACGCATACATTTATTTACAATGTCTGTAAAGAAATGTATGCCCGTGCATTACAGTTGTCCTCCAATGGAATTAAGAAGCCCAAATCTCCAGCATGAAGATGCCCACTGTTCACAAACCTTCATTCATTGAGGTCCATTCATGGTTTGCCAAATGTTGAAGTACTTGAGTACATTTTTGATGTGTGCTAGAACCCCTCATGCAGCTCTCCCAGGCCTCCTTTGCGTATTATCTGTTCTTGGTGTCACTATTCAGTCCAATTAAATTTTAACAATTGTCATTGTCGCAAAGCCGATTTACAGAATCGACAGATAGGGTAATATGTATAAAGTATGTGCCTGATGAGTAAGCTGAGGGCAACTAGGGTGGCCAGGGAAAACGAGGGTGGGTGGCCAGGGAAAACTCCTGGAGATAGCAACAGGAAGAAATCTGAAGAGGAACCAGACTCAACAGGGATCACATCCTTATTTGGGTGATAACGGATACCAGGGATCGATCTTCAGTCATAGTGTTTGTTAGGAGGATGGAAGTTTAATACAACAGGAGTTAAATTAATATGGAAGTTAATATGGAGTCCAGTTTCGCTACTTGAGGTACAAGTACAAAACCGCAGGAAATTCCAGTCCTGAACTATTGGGCGATCATAGTCTGCATCAGGACCGTCTTCGTGGTGAAGTGGAACCGTCTACAGTCATTCATGCACACGCATCCCAAGCAGTCCACACGGGACCCCCATGCAACGAGATCTCCAATCAGAAGCGAGGCACCAGTATGGACCAGGTAGGTCCAGAGGGCAGCGGGTTCACTAAAGCTCTTGTGGCTAAATAAACAAACAATTCCCACAGTCAAGCCACAAAATTTAGTGGAAATCCTTCCCATAAGAATGTAGCTTATTATAATTGGAACTAAATCTACAGTAGGACGGTGTATACACAGCCTTGTACCGTAGTATGTCTATGTGTCAAATGCAGCAAAATGTTTGAATACATAAAACTTGCTTGTATTTAAACATGGTTGTCTACAGTAGATGCTATTGAAAACCTCCAGTCTCCATTGAGTCTAGACGTGAATTACACTCAGGCAATTTGCATAATCTGAATGCTGCTTAAGCAATTATGTAGCCGAAGCATGAATACGCATAACTATCTCTACATAAATATTGACGTAACTTTTGGACCCTCAGCACGGCCCTGTAAATACACCAAAAACGCAGGCACGGAGGACAGGCACCAGGACCGAGAAGGAAGGTACTGTACAAGTGCAGACAAAAAGGATCTCTGTCAGTCTTTCCTGTTTTATTACATTAATGCATTCCTTATCCTTTAAGAGATTTTTTTTTTTTTTTTTTATCTTCAAGAACTGATTGTTATCCTAGACTTGAGTGATTTTTTTCCCCCCACTTGATGGAAAAACCTGCCACGCTTCTTCATTATACATCTACATATTGCTTTTAAATGGAAAGCAATTCAAAAGTAATGGAATGTAATTACACTTTGTTGCCGAGGTTGAATAATCGTTGGGATTTTTTCCTGCTCATTATCACGCTTGTCAGATAATTGGAATGCATTGTGAAATCAAACCATCTCGTGTTTTTTTTTTTTTTTTTTTTTCAAGATGAAAACCTGATCCAAAGTTGCTACAGTCAACATCAACAAAGTGCAAGCAGGTTTCTTTACACTTGACATGCCTCGAGTGCTGTCAGCACCGCTTCCCTCGGCCCGTTTCTCATCTTACCGCTCTGCAATTACGTGTCTGGCAGGGCCACGCAAATCAAACCTGAAGGTTTTATTGGCTTTCATTGCCTGGCTTATAACCTTGACCATTTTCATTCTAATCCTACCAAGACATACTGCTTTATTTGTGACTTCCGATGCTACTTCGACAACTGGATGTAACGCTAGCGGGGGGGGGGGGGAGACAACCTTTTGATACCGTTACGGAAGCGGACTCCAAACACCCCACCAGCCACCACCAGCACCCCCCTGCTCATTGCTCTACACACACTGAAGGCTTTGAGTAATGTGATCCTTGCCAGCGGTGTCCCTTTTTAATTGCTCAGATTCCCTTTTTCCCCGTCGGCCCGTGTGCATACAATGGATGAGACGGAGGCTGGTGCAGGGCTGACTCCCCAAGCATTAATCATCTCTGTCTGCAGGAGCCGCCGAGACAGCCAGGATCTGGGGTCGAGGTTGCTTGACAACAGCATGCAGGACTTCCAAATGTTATCTCCCCGACACACCAGCCACCTGACAGGAGGAGAGGTCCCTTCTGCTGAAGCTAGCCTAGCCAGCTAAACCTGATAATCTAGCCTCTCCTCCTGAGGGGATAAATTCATAACCGAGAGCAATAATTTCCTTGTTTATTCACCTGGGGCGTTCATTGTGTTGTTTCTCTTTGGCTGTACGTGAGTGGAAGAAAGCCGAGCGGTCAGATCAATTGCTGGATGACTCAGTAGCAGGCTGCTGTTTTGTTTGCTGAGTATTCCGCTTGGCTCCGAAAGAATGTAGCCATGTAATTAATGGGTGAAAATGGTCTCATTTTATATGCCGGAGCGTGTCTGAGAATAGCACCAAAGGCTTTAATGGCGCTAAATTAAAAGTGACACCCGGCCCAGCGTACTCTTGGTGTTGAACTCGATCCCTCTCCGTAACATTTCACAAAGGATCAGGTGCCATATTGTTGACACATCTGACAGTATTTAAACGCCGGCACCAGATAAACAAACAATTTGACACGGGCCGATTCCTGCCAGATACCATTATGGGCTCATTTTGACATCTTAACGTGAAGTGTTGCGATCCATTAGCCTCGTAACAAAAGATGGCCAGCGATGCCATGCTAACATCTCGCTCACGACGTGAGGGTAATTATCTCCCTTAATTGTTACTGACCCGTCGGGACGGGACTCGTGCGCTTTGCTGCCAAGGAGAATGATTTTGCCGGCCCGAAGCATGGGTCCATTTGCCGTTTTTCCTCACCTGGTGGACCGTTTTTGTGAGAGCTGATGTGCTTCCTGATGAATGCCACTGTGTAGCTCGGGTTTCTGCCTTGCTTGGCTTCCACAAATGTGCTGTCAGTTTAGTGTTTGCTCTGCTGTCTGCCTCTGAATGCAGCTGCATCTCCCCCTCCAGCACCTCCTCCCCCCCTGTCACTGGACCGGTTTATTATCAGTTCGCTGTTGTCAGTGCCAAGAAAGAGGCTAGAAACTAGCACAGTCTGCGAGAAGGACAGGAGAAAACCATTAACCGATCCATTATCACCCTGCTTCTCGGGTGCTTAAATTTGCTGATATTGCATGCCTCTTGTTTAATCATGGCCTATATCGGATGCAAGTTTGAGTTGTGCGTATACAAAGAGAAAATTGAAGGAGATTCTCATTTCCAGTTTCACAGCCGAACCCGGCGTCGCATCATCCCAGGAATACTATACAAGGAAAAATAAAATCAATTCTAATTCCCTGCTATCTCACCATCATTCAATAGGAGAAGGTATCATTCGAACTGCAAAAGCTGCATTCTGTCAGAGCCCTAACTCTGGCGGCAATCGATATCACGTCTACACGGCATCCTTCGAAAGAACCTTCGGAGCTCGTCGCATACTGTATCCGAACCAGTTACCAGCAGAGATCTGGTTATACCCAGCTCTAAGAACCATTGTTTCTCATCTCCTTGTTCTCGTTCTTGTTCTTTCTGTCTTGATTTTCTCTCGGTATGGTTTCTCTCAGGGGCAAGAAAGAGCTGTAGTCGGGCCCAGGATGTGGGTGTCCTGCTGTTGTGTGATTGTGCGCCCACCGGGGTGAGTCAGTGCAGGGCTCGGCGTATAAAGCTCCCTGCTCCTTCTCTCGCCCACACATCGTGCAGCTCAGCCACCCAACTCCATCCAGCATCATCTTCCCCTTTGCACGCATACAAAAGGCTAACACGGTGATAAAAATACATCCATACATGCCAGCGTATCTTTCCAGTTCTCTATCCTTCTGATGCTCTTTTGTAATTCTCCGTGACGTGCCGAATATGTCTCGTTCGTCTTCCTCACTTCCTGGGCCTCGTTAATAACGCTTCCCTAAAAATGTCCTTTACCGTGGTGTTACGTATTATTCCATTATTATTTCATGGGGTCTAATGATCAAAGTTAAATATAGTGTGCCAGCAGGCAGAACTAAATACTCGTATGCTTTCTACATAGATGTGTCCGAGCTCATATTTTTAAGCGGTCCGAGTGGCTCCTCTCGGCTCTCGATGAAATGATTTGCCTCGGCAGCATGTTGCGTGGATGAGGCCCTGACACGAGCGCAAAAGGGGTCAGGGCTGAAAACAGATAAACCCCCCCCCCGCAGGCAGTATTTAAAGCCATAGGTGCAAGCAGACGCTTAGATGAATGTGAATGATGAGGGTCAATTGCCTAGTGAAATGTGGCTCCAGGGGACCAATAAAGTTGGAATTTTTTCGAAGGTGATGAGAAAAAAAAAAAAACACCACAAAAGCCATCTGTGGTTTGGAAAAGGGGAGAGGGGATCATAAGCGAAACAGATTGTTCCACTAAATCTAAAGCCAAATTGAGCTGGTTTTTAGTGTTACCAGGAGAAATCTGGCAGCTACCTCCCTGCACACTAATATACAGATAAACAAGCAGGCACAGTGTAAAATGATTTAGTAGATATAGATAGGTATAGATAGATGGAAGATATATGACCTGGACACGTGCACAACCCTGAAAGATGATCACGTGTCAGGATGGAGGGTGTGAAAGACGCCGGATCGGGGTACATTGCAGGCACCCGGGAGAAGCCCCGGTGCTGGACGAGGCGCGGATTTGCACTGTCATTTGAGGATCAGGGGAAATAATGGCGCGTACGGTTGCAGTCTATTGGACTGAGGCTGACCAACATGGCCCAGAGAGATAAGCCAAAAGCTGTCAGGTCCCATTGATTGTTGTATTGTTCTGGGCAAAAGGGATGTCTCCTTGAATGGATAGGGTTCATACCATGGCAACCTTACAGCACAGAGTAGAACAATACCTAAATTATAATTATGATATTGGCTTAGCTTGGTGGAGATACATTAAAGCAGCACCAGATATGCCCTGGATCAATACGAGACCCATTTTGTCTAAAAGTACTGTGATATCAAACGTGACTGGTGCCAGGGCAAATAATTTACTGCAATAATCAATAGCTCAAAGTGTTTATTACATCACTACAATATTCACTCATTTTTGTCAGTTCCAATTTCCTCTTTTACTCTTTTTTTTCCCCCTTCACAAATTTTGTCCTCATGCCATGACCGAGGATTTTTTTTTTTTCTCTCTTTTGACTTCTTTGTCCAGAATTCTTTCTGATGATGACTATCCGGTAAAAACTAGAGGTGTAACACAATGCCAATGTCTGTATCTGTTTATTGTGTCAGAAATTTTATCTATTTTTAAAGTTAAACCCTAAGTGGGCAGTCCTTTCTATTTATGAGTTAAGTTAAAAAAATTAAAAAAAAGAAAAAAAGAAATGAATAGGTAGAAATGCCAACATCATGATGATGATCTGGAAATTCTGGCTCGGAGTGTTTTTCAACTTCAGCTGCATCGCTCGAGTTCTGTCCTGTTCTCGGCTGTTTGTTTTTTTTTATCTCACATGTTCAGTTTTTTTGCCTGATAGTTATTTTCTAAAGAATTTTGATAATTTAAACCGCCACAACTCTGAACAGGAACCAACTAAAAACTACAAATGAATGTCCTCTAATACAGTAAATACAGTAATGTGCAAAAGTCTTGAGCCACCCCTTATGTCTTCATACTGTATTTGCTTCCAAAGAGACAGACTTGCTTGTCATTTTTATGTCTTCTTGATGAAAATTTCTCCAGGCCTCCTGTAGGACTTCATTTTTGTCTCGCATTTACAGTCCAGTCCCTGCACCTGAGCAGTTTAAGATAAATACGTTTTTCTTTGTTAATCCACACAGTGACATTATGAATCATCCAAGCCTAAAAACTAATTTAATTTAAGGCCTGAACCAGTGAGAAACAGGTGCAGATGATGACAGATGATCAGGCCGGTGATTAGTATACTGATGATGCTCAGTGCTGAGTGGCTGGAACAGCCGAGAGGAGAAACGAGGTCGGCGCTGAGGTCTTTATATAAACAATCATTTTTTTTTTATTTTGTTATTTCATTACAGCCTGTCACAGTTTAAGCTTTTTCACATTTATTTAATTTAATCTACATCATTTAAAGAAATCTACTCTGAAGAAATGAGGGGTGGGTCCAGACATTTGCACACTTCTGTATATACAGTAGTATAACCATCTCTCTCTCTTTGTCCCACGATCTTCATAAACCTATTTAAAATTGAAACCTTCTGACTCATCTGATTATTTGATGTTCTGTGATTTATTTTTGACAAGCTTTCTAAAATAATTTTTTTTTTTAAAGTCTTGTTTCTGTATTTGTACATGTTAAGAACATATTATGTATTCATATATACAGAGTGTTTAATTAAATCTGATAATGTTAATTGGAGTATAAATCACTGTTTGGGTTCTATACGAGTCCAGATCTATGGTTTTTACTCAGCATGAGCTTTGAAGTGGCTTTTTTTTTTTTTTTTTGTCTTCTATTTCCTTTGCCCTTTTTTACAATTCTGAACCCTCTGGTTATTTTCAACCTTGAACAATAAGTGTAGGGAATAGAAATGCAGTATCACGGTAGTATTCGAGTGAGCCTAGGCTACACACGAGTAGTCACAAGGGAACGGTCACCTGAACAACTGTGCATTTCCTACGGTATGTGTGTAATATCCTCAGGCTCAGTGTGGAAATAAGAAACCCAACCGACATATTGAGCAGAAAGAGACGTAGGATTTTGTCTGGTGTATGCCAGGTGTATTTTATCTCATATACTACAGTATATCTGTAGCCTGAGCGATGCAGTCCATCAAAAAACAACAACAACAAGCAAATATCTTCATTATCTTTCTATTTCTTGATTGTCTGTTTCATGCTTCTTCTTCTTCTTCTTCTTTTTTTTTTTTTTACCTTTCTGATTGATGTGCGATTCTTACGGAGGCCAACTTTCATCTCGAAGGATCTTTTACTTCAGATTAGGACGTGATACGTTTTTCGGAAGACAGATTTCCGAAATTAAACGAGATCAACACATGCATATCTGCCATATTTTTCAATCAATAGCCATTTCTCTTGGAGCACGCATCCATATCCAGTGTACGTCGCTACTCAGATGGGTATTTACATAATTTCATTTCTGCACACCCCCATAATCCTGAGTGCGAGCCAGTATCCATTTGTTAAAAGCGGCTGCCCACGCATCTCGGAGCCGTATCCAGTGGATGGGCTGCAGCCCCCTTCTCGATCGTCACCGGCCTCCCACACAGACGTTATATAAAACCACCAGGGCGGCAGATCGGCCATCTCTTCACGCAGCGCACGTCAGCAAGTGACTTCTCAAAGGTATCAATCAATTTAGGGAGAGGGGAGAGAAAGAAAAGCCTGGTTTGAACCAGAACTTGCTTTGCCCTAGATACTGTGGAACGCAGATAAGTGAGGGCAGCCGAGGGGGCAACGTGAGCCGGAGAGCCAGCTCTTTTTTTTTTTTTCACAGAAACCGATGTGCCTCGGGTTCAGGCTTCTAAATGATGGGCATTTCGAGCTGTGAAAGGCTAATGGAATTGTGGTAACACTAGGTGAGACAGGTCGCCGATGATTGCTTTGCTTTTAGTGGCCTGTCCAGAAATCGAGGGCAATTTGTGTTATATGCGCTTTTCATAAACCGCCAGATCGGAGGCTCGACAAATAAACGGAAGGAATGCGGCTTCGGAGGGAAATAAAAGATCCCGAATGTGGCGAGACAGTTGACTAAAAGGCACAGCTTGCACAGTACCCGTGTAAGTTCTTTGATCAATAGCTTTCTGTAGACATTCCAGCTCGCTTAATGTCTCCTGACGTCTGATTGGATGAGCTTTTCGGTCCTCGGTCACCGGGTTCTGTGTTCTGGATGCTCTTTTACCTTCTCTCTCAATTGACCAGCTGACCCCATCTCAGCAGGGCAGCAATTGCTCTGGCCCTGGTTATTGATTCAGGATTCTTCCCCAAACCCGAGAGACCATCTCTAGGGTGGTGTTATTGGTTCAGTGAGTGTTTATAGTGAAAATCAATATAATTATGTTTGAGACTTTTAAAATATTCAGAAGTCAGTGGCTAGTCAGGGAGACGGTCATCAGGGAGACGGATCCAAGGGTTTCGCTGTTATGTGACATTTGCTTCATGTCTCAAGCATGTATAAGCTCGGATAGGGGTTCAAATCGTATCGTTTCTATAGTGACAGCTCATTCATGGGAACCGTTAAGGAGAATAATTTACACAATCTAAGACTAAATAGAAACATAACATGCTTTAACAAAAAAGGGCAGATATGAAGAATTATTTGGTAATGTTTACATACCGTTTATGGAAGGAGTCTCCAGTGTCAGTGCTTTGTAACAGCAGAGTTTTCAGGACAGGAAAGTTTGCACTTTCTGTTTTTTTTGTTTTTGTTTTTGTAATATATGCTTTACATGAAAATGGCAGCACAGTGGGGTAGTGGTTAGCACTGTCGCCATGCACCGCCGGGGTCCGGGTCCAATTCCCGCCTCGGGTCTGCGTGCGTGGCGTTGCTTGGTGGGTTCCCTCCGGGTACTGCAAAGTTTCCTCCCACTGTCCAAAGACGTGCAAATTTGTCTAATTGGTGTTCGCCAGTTGCCACCACTGGCCTCCAGGGTTCCTAGTTGGATTACAGAGGTTCATAGAAGGATTGATGGATATATGACAATAAAATGAGAGACCACTGACAGACAAATAATTTACATGTGTCATACTATTAGTGATAACTTGTTTCACAGAGGTTGCACAACATATTACAAAACCGTAACAATAGACAGGTTAAAATGCACATCATCAGAGATTATAAGTGGTGTTAAATCACTGTGTCAGTGTAGAAGTGCAAGGACACACTTCAGGATGATAAGAATAACTCTGTTTCATCACACTGTCCATTATTTCCTTACTGTATTTCAAAAAGTCCCATCATGCTTTACTCCCTGCACATAAAACATCATGATTATTAATAAATATACAGGACATCGATATACTGTAGGACGTAGTACCTGTTTTCTACAGGTTCACTCAAAACATGGATTTTTTTTTTTTTTTTTTTACCCATAACGGAGCTTCTGTGTCTTCCAGAAGCAAATAACCGCCGGTGATGGTATTAGACAGCAAACATACAGTAGATTGATCTGTCCAATGAATAATTTAAAAACAAATCCTGACTATACGGTTTTCTGGTTAATAGGCCTTCTGCTCTCCCAATTTCCCTGCTCGGTGGAATAATTAGTTGCAGAGGAGTTATGCGAGTGACTGACCAAGATATGATTTAAATTTTCTGTTGCAGAAATTGCTTGCAACATGGCAATACTTATAAAGGCCCTTTTAGCTGCTTAATACAGCCTAAAACTGATAGTGCACTTGCACAGCGGCTAAAGAAATATTTGAAAAAAAAAAAATCTCTTCCCAGTAAGATTCATGTGTAAATGTATCAATTGTATAAAGTAGCCTTTTAGACCTAATCCTATTTCAGACAACTTCTTTGTTGTTGTAAATAAATAAATAAATGAAAAAGAGAATATTTTTTTGACCGTACATGGGGGAAAATATTGAGAAGCACACCTTGGATTGTATCATGCCTGGGTAGTGGTGGCCAAACTAATACGACTTTGCCGTATTAAGTATATATTATATTAAATACAGTATGTATATGGCATGTATTAAAGTTCCCTCTGTGCACTAGTCTATCCCCCTGAAAGGTCCACTTCTGTGTGGGAAAAAAAGTCTGAAACTAGAGAACTCTCAAGTGAACTTAAAATTTCTGTACATGATAAAGCAGGTGTGGATTGAGAAAGTGACACCAGATTACTGCAGATGTCTTATTGACTTGTGTATAGTAATTTCAATAACGCAGTATTTGTTCAATATTATTTTTTTTTATTATCTTGATTTAACTTTATCTTCTATAACGTGTATAGAATGTACAGGATCACTGGTCACCTGGAGCCTATCCCAGGAGACTTTGGGGACATGGCGGGGGTACACCCTGGACAAGGTGCCAATCCATCACAACCAAGGGTGGTGGGTATTGAACCTGGTATCATTTTAAATGATGAGGTAAATAAATTTTCACCCTGTACAGTTGTCATAAATTTGAAATCTAGCTACGGAAACCAAAACCTTTATTATTGTTATTATTTATTTATTTATTTATTTAAAAAAAATTTTTTAATTTTTTGGACATTTTTGGTTTAAGAAGACTTTACTTAGTCTTATTGCTTATGCTGCCTTATTGGGAACGTGATGGCTCAAGCAGGTAAGGCTGTGGGTTACTGATCAGTAGGATGGAGATTTGAGCCCCTGCACTGCCAAGTTGCCACTGTTGTGCCCTTGAGCAAGGCCCTTAATCTGCTCCAGGGGCGCTGTAACCTGGCTGACCATGCGCTCTGACCCCAGCTTCCTAACTGGGATATGTGAAAACATAATTTCACTGTGCTGTATGGTACATGTGACAAATAATTGAATATAATTATCTACTAATTATTATTATTATTATCGTGACTATTATTTCATAAAATATGAGAAACATTGAATTTCACTTTTGTCCCAATACTTTTGACCACCATTGTTCACCTTCATCTTTAGGTTCTCAATAGAAATCTGATTCAGGTTTGTAACTGCGTTATGCTAAATATAGCAACCACGAGCGAGTAATGACATGACAACCAGGAAATAAAACAAGTACAGTATTAACAATCACTCATGAAATCAGACCTTTGACTAGCTCGCTAATGTCTGTAACACATACTGTAGGTTGATGCAGTCACATGACTGTCCTCATCCCTCTGTGAAGCAGAAAGTAAAAAAAAATAAAAAAAATAAAAACGAATGGACAACATGTGGGGAAAGTCTTTATTACGACAATATTCCCAGAGAATGTTATGAACAAAAGATCACCAAATATCTCGAATGTAATGAAAAGGAGCGATTTTACAACCGGAACTGACAGACGCGCCTGTTTTCTTTACCCGACTGCATGCAAAGTGTAGTTTATTTATGCCTGGCTTCTTATATTGAGCTGTGATTGGCAGATTGACCTGTCAATCATCCGAAGGTTGGTTTACATTCGCCTGACTTTTGTGTAGCTGTTAATCCTGATGAAAGTGTTGGTGGTGATGCTTATAGCGGCTTTAAACCTATTGCTAGTGTGCAAAATATAGCTTTTCCTCCGGGGTCAGTTTTCGTTGCTATGTGCGGTTGGTTTCGTGTTCAAACCAGTTTTTCCCATGACCGAGTACATGTGGTGTTTGATAAAAGCTCCGTGTTTAATCGATTTGACCAACCGTACTGTAGATACACAAACGCTATGCATTTTGAGAGCTTGATAGTGCTTTGTAGGAGGAAAATCACTTCCTGACGTCTAGTAGCAGTTCGTGCCGTACGCCGCAGTGGACGTAATCATCATCATCATGTGCAAAAGGAAAAAAATATCCTGGGTGCCGTGGTATGATCTGAAAGTTTGATCCGCAGGCTAGTTTATTAGCAGGCTAGTTTACGATCAGTTTGTGCTGATGTTATATCGAGCTCTACAATAGTTCTGAGTAATTCCAAGTCCCTCACTAAACTCGTGTTTTGCCATGTCGCCAATTTCCTGATTTCCGTGCAGAAATATCAAACTATGAGTCAGTCCATGGGTAAAATACAAAGGGCTTGTGTTTCCCATGAGTGACTCACCTTCAGCGCTAGGAGTTACAGAATGCTGATTAGCAAACCTAGACTGAAGCAGAACTTAACAGAAACACACACACACACACACACACACACACACACACACTCAATAAACAGTCTAACAGACATTCAGGTTTCAGACATTCATGCAGGTTTAACTTCAGGCAAATACCAAAGTTTGGTTTTAAACTTCCCAAAGGAAGAATAAACATACATCCATCTGTCCGTTCATCCTTGAAGGTTCAGTTTTTAGTCTACTTTTGTTTCTTTTTTCTTTTTTTTTTTTTTTTTATGTGTCGCAACTTCGTTTGTGTTTCGTGAGAATTGTGGCGGCTTGTAGCTGCATTATCGTTGTTTATGTATCTCTCGCATACTCTGTCGTCTATGCACGATAAACTATGGCTATGTTGAGTCATGCATATAGCCACACTCACCTCAATGGAAAAAGCACTAGATGTTGTGACCTAATCTGGCTCATTACTGCTCATAACGTCGCTTCTACTCAACATTTTGATTTCATTTATGGCACAGATTTAACTTCAGGAAAACAACCAACTCCTGCCAAAGTTTCATTTAATTCTGTCTAGACAGTATTTGTTACAGCCAGGTGCTGTGACAAATTCTGTCTGGAAAGACATACAGACAGACAAAAATTTGACACAAAGACCGGTTTCGGGTCTTTCGATGTATGAAACGTAAAGATATCATTGAAAGAGCGAGTTCAGACCAAGGTACAGACAAAACCTTTCTTTTATTTATATTGATGATAGTGTGAATACTTTTCATTACTTTTTCAGCTTCCTTATGCAAGATCAGTGTCCTGTTAACTACCTAATGTTCACACTAGGTTACTTTTCCCCATTTATGACATTTTACCAAAAGTGTCATGCTCAGTTTACTGAGCTGCTATAATATGGGTTTTGCGTTTTAAAAGGATGAAAAAATGAATGGATTTTTGTAAGTATCGTTAGCGTGATGAAAAAGGTATGGTGTCGAGTGAAAAGTAAAACCCGGTTGGAAATCACTCCTGCAGTCAGTTTAACTACATTGTATAGATGGATGTACTGACTCAAAACCCTGTCAAATATATAAACTGAAACCATAACCATAATGTGGTTTTTCGGTATTTTTGTGTCTTGAAGGTCCTCGGGTTGAACCTGAGCTCAGGTTACATGCTCAGGCCTTTACATGTTCTCTCCATGAGCCTCGCATGGATTTCTTCAGGGTTGTCCAGTTTATTCCAAGGAATTGCTTGAAAAATTATAAAATATGCAGTTCCTTGAATGTCCACTGGGGGCTGGCTCTAAAAGCGAGTCAATCCCCTGTGTTAAAATGAAAAATACAAGAACAATTAATAACATACGCATGCAGTGAAAATGTATGTAGCTCGTCAGTTAATTACAATTAAACCATAGTAATTACTTTTAATTTATTCAATTAGGTGTGTGGTCATTTTGTGTGACAGCTGCAACACAAGTGTCAAACCGCTAGCTGTCCCCTATGCATCGCTTAGCTGCTTAGCAGCTAACTGAAACCATTGAAGTTTATCTTACCACAAGAAATGTAGGAGTTTACAAGGGACGAAGTATAGGGCATGGTTCTCAGAGTTCATTCCAATGCCTTAGCATATAAGCTAACGTTAGCCACCATGGCATTTTAGCTAGGCTATAGCTAAGCCCGCTTGCTTGTGGGTGGTAAATGAGTTAAGTAGGCATGTTCCAATCAACAGCCAGGTTTAGTTCATTTCACCCATTGCATGTGCATTTATATGTAGATTAATCAGGTGGAATCAGATCCTGCGAAGATGGTGATGAAGAGAGCTTGCATAATGTAGTTATGCTTTAAAACCGCTCTTTAGGAAACCTACGGGTGACGTCACGGTGCGTTTGTCCAGTTCTTTTTCTGCAGTCTATGGTTTATTCCCATACCCATACACGTGTGTGTGTGTGTGTGTGTGTGTGTGTGTGTGTGCGTGCGTGCGTGCGTGCGCGCGCTTGTGTGTGTGTGCGTGCGCTTGTGTGTGTGTGCGTGCGCTTGTGTGCGTGCGCTTGTGTGTGTGTGCGTGTGCGTGCGTGCGCTTGTGTGTGTGTGCGTGTGTGCGCTTGTGTGTGTGTGTGTGCGCGCTTGTGTGTGTGTGTGCTTGTGTGTGTGTGTGCTTGTGTGTGTGTGTGCTTGTGTGTGTGTGTGCGCGCTTGTGTGTGTGTGTGTGCGCGCTTGTGTGTGTGTGTGTGCGCTTGTGTGTGTGTGTGTGTTCATGTGTGTGTGCGCTTGTGTGTGTGTGTGTTCGTGTGTGTGTGCGCTTGTGTGTGTGTGTGT
>JAAGKR010011789.1:0-18290 GCA_011419295.1 Clarias macrocephalus
CACACACACACACACACACACACACACACACACACACACACACACACACACACACACACACACACACACACACACACACACACACACACACACCTATTATAACTCAAACTACACCAGATACCACCTTGCTAACATTTGTATTTTGGAAGCTGAACTGTCTAGACGCCCACTAACAAAGAATAATGTGTGCTATTTTTATACTTCTCTCTCATCATCCAGAGTGGATGATAAATAGAGAAGATGCTCATAAATTCTGATTAGAGACAAAAAGCAGAGTGAAACATTTTAATTCCAGTAAGGTGCTTGAGTGTTCATATAGACCAAATATACTCCTATAAAGTCTTCATAAAGTGATTTATAAAAAGAATCACTCACAATTTCTCACAAAACACCACCCCTTCTACAATATACTCTAATATGGATAACCCTCGGGAGCCTAGATGTGCAGAGCACACACAACAATCCTGGCTGCACCATAATTAGTTTCTGGACAGTTTGACCAGTCTGTGTATCTGTAATATGATTGTACTTTACAGTATATACTGTACATTTGTTAAGAGATAAATAAGCTTGTCACTTTCTTAACCTGTTCTTCAGGATACCAGGATCCTGATGTCAGGATCTCTGCTCAGTGTGTAATTTATGTGTTGTAAGACCAATGGGTTTTATTTAGGGTTTAGATTAACATGGAGACCTGGAGTAATTTCATCAATCTGATTTTATTTTCTGTCCACTTTAGTCATGCCAGTGTTTACACATAAAGTCATGGTCAGTTTTTTTAACGCCAAGGTTTTAACGCCATCTCCATCCTCCATGCATTATTCTTGAAATAAATAAATGAGCCATTGTACACTTGTATGATCTAGCAATGTAATGTTGGATTGCCAAATTCAGTTGAATTTAATTGTTTAATCACTGTGGTGACATCAAGTTATTATAGCGTCACCTAAAATTAACCCTTCTATTGGGCTATTCTATCATATGTATGAGAAAAGTCTGAATATTTCAAAGCCTGCATGTTACTGGTAAACATATGCTGAGAATGTGAGAAGGTCAAAACATATACAATAAATACCGTACATAATTACTTGCATATGTGCTTCATAACCCCATCCCTTATAAGAGTCAGTAGTACGGTCTCGGTCTCTTCATTTTAATTTAACTTAAAAGAACAGGCACAAGTTCTTCAATGAAAAATAAATCTACAGTTTAAGCCTGTTGAGCTCTGTCCTACCCCCACCCCCTTGCACATTTGGAGCTCTGAGACAATTACATCAGCACTGGATAGTAAAGAAGACAGGGTGACTCAGAGCAGAAGTAAACGCCGAGGCCCTCACATTCCCCTCCTCATTAGCTCAGTAAATCTCTTGTGGTGGTCATTCCCTCATTGTACCCCAGTCCCTCTCACAGCTGTAAATTTGGCTGCCTTGTAGAAGCTTGACTAACCACGTAATGGGAGTGGAGCATGGCAGGTGTCCAATATGGCTGCCACCGTCTGAGTCTCCACTGAATCTCAGCTGTGGGAGAGTCGAGAAAATATTACAAAAGAGACAGCCAAGGAGCAGTGCAGGCTGACAGCCTAATATCATCCCACTAATACCCATAATAAAATTAAAAAGCCTCTAGGTAACTGCTGAAAAATCTGTGGATTGTCTTTGCAGCTCACCATGAAGAGGTACCAGTCAATAGTCTCCAAGCTCCATTAATTGATGGTGACAAATTACATTTTACAAGCTCTTAGAAGAATTTTCCTCTTTTTCCCATCGTTTCTTCAGATTCCAGGACCTGCTCGGGATCACTAACATAAAACAGAAATCCCCAAGGAATCTGAAATATCGCTAGGTGGTTGAGGGTAATTTACTCTTTTGTTGACCAGGACAGGCATTTCTGGCCGGCTGGAGAAGAAGAGTGAGTGGCTGAACATGTACTACATCATATAATGTTCCCAGAGGTATCATCCTCTGAAGATACCACTGCAAAAATATTTATGTAATGTTCCAAATTGTGTCTGGAGTCCTGCAAAAAAGAGAGCCACGTTGGATCCGGAGAGGGTTCACTCATCCAAAATAAATACATGTACTCTCATGTGAAAATATTAATGGTGGAATAAGCACCTATTTTCCCTCTAATGAGTCTTAAGGTGGTAACATTCATATAAAATATAAAACCTGAGACATGAACTTGAAGACAGGGTGTCAGTATGGGAACCTTACAAAGTACTACAGAATATACGGACCTTGTCAGTGCAATAATTGCACTTGAGTCGCCATATGGTTCCAAGTCAGATTGGTATACACGGATGAGATGGATATATTAATGGCTAAAACACGACTTATTGCTTAGTAAGAGATTTTGGGTGCTCATGAACACTTTTATGGGCCCAAGACGGCCTATTTTGGATGTGCAGACCTTGATATTTTATGGTGGTACGGACATATTTTTATATATCAGTCCTGAATGCATTCCAGAGAGGTGACTCACCAATGGCTAGTGAAACAAACAATGCTCTCATTGAGTGCTTGCAGTATAGTAGCCTTTTTTCCCCTTACATTGAGGCCAGAATGGTCCCATGTGCCTGCCATCTCATTAAAATCCTGCTGTTTCACAGCACAGACCATGCTAGCTGCCCAGCAGATACACAGTTTGTCCACCTTTAATAAATCTCACAAGTTCATCTCATGCAGATCCAGTCTCTGCAGGACGCGACATTTGTAAACTCCCATGGCCATCCCGTCTCCTTTCCCCATTTAAAAATGGCAGGATTCCAGAAAAAAAATTCTCTCATCAGGCTGAGAAACATGACCAAGTCTAGATGACTATCAGCATCCATCATGCATTAAATCTGAGTCCCTCTCTATTTGTTCCTAAACCTCCAGCTCATTAGAGCAGCATCTGAGCCATGCTAATCAGTCGTCAGACTTAACCATGCTCTGGGGATCTTTTCCATAGCATGGGAAAAATTCAGACACACAAAGGTATACAGTAAAGAACAATGCAGCCAAACACAGATCATATTAAAGATTATTGTACCAATAACAGTCTTCACATGGTTTATTTGTATATTTGGCCTTGGATATTGGATTTTTGCCAGTCCAACATATAGTATAAAAAATTTAAGTAAACAGGTTAATACTGTATGTCTTTTGGATCATTTTCAAACTCAGCAGAGAAGTGAAGTCTTGTTTCTGCACTATATACAGCTCACATATCTATTCTAAGTATTCACAGAATAGAAAAATAGCACATGAAAAAGGAAAAGAAAATATATCATTGTTGAAACATCGCACTGAAAATGTATAATAAAACAACCGTAAAAAAAGTAAATTTTCTTATAAAAATGATACAGAAAATACATCAATGTTACTGTGAAAATAAGAATTATGGAATGATATTTTATAATAGTGAGTTGAGTTTTTTATGACTCCATTTTTTAAATTCATTTAAAAGTTATTTTTATGATTACTTCACATAAATGACCAATACAATTTGTGTCTCAACTATAACTCACACCCCCCCCTCCCCGCTCAAAAAAAAAAAAAAAAAAAACTCCCCAAAAAACACCCACTGTCCAGTTTATTAGGAATACACACCTGCAGGTTCACCGTTATCTAATCAGCCAATCGTGTGACAGTAACACAATGCAAAAATCAGGCATATACAGGGCAGAGCTTGGGTAATGCTTGCTCCTTGGATTTTCACACATAACTCATCTCAGCATGAGCAAAACATCTAACCTTGAGGTGAACAGGCTAAAACAGCAGAACACCACATCAAGTTTCAATCCTCTTCTCAGCCAAGAACAGGAATCTGAGGCTATCATAACACCTAAACTGTTAAAGAATTGAAAAGAAAAATCACCTGGTCTTGGAACTGGATAGTCTTCAACCATCCAGTTCCAGTGACTCTGTTCCATGAGAGCCTCACATTCTTGTGCTTACCTGACGGGAGCGCAACCTTCAGCTGTTGTAGCCCATCCACACTCAACTTTGACAGGTTGTGTGTTTTTAAGTTGCTTTTCTGCTTAACTCAGATGTTAAGAGAGCTTGAGTTACAACACATCAAAGTCACCCGAGTTGAACTAAGAGCCTACAGTGCACAATTGGATACAAGATCAACACAGGATTTTTTTGGAGGGGACTTATTCCCCTCAGTCTGGTCATTTTTACTCCAGTCTCTTATCATGCAGGTGTTTCAGCTTACATAACCTCTGCTCATTCAATGTTTCACACACCATTCTGTGTTCAGACTGTTGTGTGTGCAAATCTCAAGAGATCCCTAGTTTCTGATAGACTCAAACCAACCCATCTCGTACCCATGCCACGGTTAAAGTCAAACAGATCATACAGTTTGTAACTAACTGGCTTGTATCTGCATGATTGTATATATTGTGGGACTGCCACATGAACGGCTGATTAGATCACTGCATGAATGTGCAGGAGTACCTAATAAAGCGTCAAGTAAGTGTATACAAGATTCAGCAATAACATAAAGTACATAATGTATGTACATGTTCAAGGCTCAAGATGCAAACAAGAACGAATTGCAACAAAATCACTTCATATCGTTATAAATATAAAAGGAAATAACAGTGTGTCCAGTTTAAGAGGCTTGTGGTAAAAGCTTTTTCCAGTACCAGTAAAGTAAACTCAAAATGAAAATTATATTGCTTGCACATTATTAAATTATGAGTGCAGTCTATAAATTTAATCTGGCTGAGGCTGTTTTTAAATATGCATCTACATTTGTAGTTCTTGAGTATATGGTTGACAGATTGAGGTCATGATTTGGTGCCACACGATTATAATGAATTATGAAACTGGTAAATTATCAAAACTGAAAGAGATGACATTGTAGGGACTGTGCATTACAGTTTATCCTCTAACAGTGTTGCAGTGCACCAAACATGTGCAGATACCCTGGTGTTAACCGTAATATCTAGATTTTTCATTTTGCATTACAGCATGGTGGAGTTCAGCTACAGCAATTCGGCTACAGCAATCATATCCTCGTCAAGTGAATTTTTACTGACCATAAATGTGGAAATTGCCTTCAGTTTGTATTTAGATTGAAATAATTGAAGTAGGATTTGGTGCTTAGTTGCAGCATGCACATCCAAAGTGGTTCTTCCCCCTTGCTACACCACAATTTATGCTAGGCATATCCTGTTTGTAGAGAAATGTGTCTCCCACATGCATTTGTATGCCAATTGATGTATATATAAACCAATGTTGTGTTTATTGTCACTGCAACCATTTCTGGATATATTGTATAATATAAAATAATAGTTTATATATGTATAAAATAACACTATATAAAATCAGGCTTATGAAAAAAAGGAACATTATATATTGTAATTAGAAATGCCATGTAAAAAGTTCAAACTAAGGGAAAACAATGAACAGGTGGCAACCCTAGATGGGGTAGATATAGTGGCATTGTGAATCGTTGGCACTAGCATTAGACATAATGCTCTCTGTGGTTGATGTAAACACGATCGTCCCCGTTCTGATGGCAGATCCACTCCTGATAGGACAGTGGGTGGTGGGTGGGGTGCTGGAGTTCATGGTGGGTCATCCTGCCTGGTGTTTTGTCCACCTGGCACATCATGTGAGGCTGTAGCAAAGCATCAACATGTTAACATGACACAATCTGGAGCTAATATGGCTAGCATGGTCAATAACCTATTGCTTAGCGCTGCTTCATAGAAGGTTTTCCATTTGTTTTGACCAGAGGACTTAAGTATGTGACACCATTAAGTGTGTCATGTAAGATCTAAACCACAACAAGGAAATCAGTCAATAAATGGTCAATAGTGTTAAATGTCGCAAGTCCAACCGAACTAAAAGAGAAATACGAAATTCCATTTGGTACTGTGAGAGAGAAAGAGAGAGAGAGTCAGAGAGAAAGACTGAATTCTATGGCAAATCTAAAAAAAAATTTCCACATCTTATCTTAAATCCACAGGTCAAAAATGATGTAAGTCACACCCACTTGATTTTACAAGACTCACAAGACTGGTTTGTGAATGTTCAATTCACATCACGTTCAATTCACACGTCAATGTAAATCATGAGTAATAAGAAGAAAATGCTCATCTTTTATATCCTGTGGCATTTCCCCTTTAGTGAATAACCATTTTTCTATTAAAAGGCAGAAGAAAAATTTTCAGGTGTCACGCAAATTTTACAAGAAGTTATATATTGTAAATACTTATGACTAAACTGTATAAATTGGAATCTCGGCATGATACCTCTGCTGGATCCTTGGCCTGAAAATTAAATGTTCCCCCATTAAATGTTCTTCATCATAATCTAAAAGGGACTCATATGTAGTTCCACTATTACACTAGTAAATTCATAATTTGTGGAATCATTTACATTAGGAGAACAGGTTTAATGACAATAAATGCAAATGTAAAGTTTGACTGCAAAATACGATACAAGACGTATTACAAACTGAAAATTATGAAAATGCCAAACTATTATGCAAAAATTATTTTGGCTATACTGTATTATAGGTATTAACTGTATAACGTTTGTTCAAGCATCCACCAACCGCACATACAGAACTGTATGTCTGTAGTCCCATAAGGTTATAATAGAGCTCAGGAATCCTGATTGGAGAGAACAAGCAGTAGCAACTATAACCAGATGTAACAAGTGTAACAACGTCCTGCACACAACACATGTATCTCATGTGTCTTGTACAGAACTCCATTGTCTCTTGAGCGTTGTAGCCTCATCTCTCTGCTTAATTTTCTTTCATAAATATTACCAAAAAGTTCATCATGACTCTCAAATGCAGCAAGACTAGCGCTAGAGATGGATCAAAAACTTCTAAAAGAAGAACATATAGCTGTTTTCAACAAAAATGCTTTGTTATTGTCAAATGTCTGATTGAGGTACAGCATTTATCACATTTTGCAGTCAAACTCTTCATAGTTTAATTCACAATATGAATATATATTCAAAATATCACTCAAAACTCTATTATATACACCAATCAGCCATAAAATTAAAACCTAGGGTTAGGGTTAGGCCAAATATTGTGTAGGTTCCCCTTGTCCCTCCATGGTAGCTCTGGCCCACAGGGCATTACTACACATAACCTCCGACGTGTAATGACACAGGGACATTAGTGGCTGATCCTTTCGGTTCTGTGGGTTAAGGGGAGGGGCTGCCATGGATCAGAATTGCTTCTGTGGCACATTTCATGGTTGCTCAATCATATTGCAATCTGGGAAATTTGGGAGCCGGATGATCAGGATTGAGTGTAGCTTTCTGTAAGCCTCCATAATACTTTATTTAAACAAAGCCTTCTGGTTTTTTTTACTGTGGTCACTTTTTTTCTATTTGTACTAGAAAACAGTTGTGACGTGAGAATTTTACGACGATGAACATCTTGCTGTCTTGTCGTCTCTGTCAAAAGCAGCTATAGCAGACAATAAATTCCTTATATTCAGAATCACCTCACATAGTCATGGAATGTTCCATAGATGTGTGTGCTGAAATGTACTCTATAATATAAATGGAAGACGAGAGATAATGGGTGAGCCAGAGGGGAAGAGAATGAAACAGATAAGGGAAAATGGAGTCCATAAATGACAGTATTGATGGAGAAAGACAGCTAAAGGGGACTGAGAACAGATAATCATTAGGCACAAAAATGAATCTTATTTGTCACAGTCATTTTGCTGTATAAGGAACCACCACTAAGCAGCCCAGGACAGGCACTCACCTGAGAGAAAGGGGAGGCTGTGTGAGAGTCTTGGGGGGCGGCAAAGGGTCTGTCGCTATACAGAGGAGGTGGCCTGTGCGTCGGAGGTAGATCAATGCTGTAGAAGGCATAAATAACATTTAATGACTTTATAAAAACAAACAAGGCGGCAGGATATAGAGGTCATGGAAATTCCTTATGTTGAGATTAGGGTGAGGTGAGGTTGCAGAATTCTTTAGCTATTATCACAAAGCAATGCAAATATTTTCTTGTGAACTTGTGTTATGTTAGTTGATTAACCAGGGGTAAAAGAATGCACACGCCCTTTTTAGTTCTCAGTGTAAAAAGCAAAAAAGTTTCATTTCCCTATCAGTACTGACCATCAGTCCATTTGAACAAGAAACAATTACATTCTATGGCTGAAACTTCCTGAGAAACAAAACAAAGCGATTTCACACACTGGTACTGGGGCGTTAACCCTTAATCGGTGTCTCACTCTCACCCAAGCAGGATGGCACACACAGGGTCACTGCCCACATCCACGTTCACACGGTACGACTACAAGCCCGTGTCAGATTTTTTAGTTTTTTTTTTTGTTGTTGTTTTTTTCAGAAAAAGCCAGCAGGTCTATGTGTTAAATCCCACCCAGACACCAAGAGACATTTTGTCATGCTTCCTGAGCTACTAAACAAAACATCAGGGATTTACTGCACTGAGGAAACTGTGTGAGAAAGGAAAAGAGACAGGCAAGTCCATTTAGTGAGCTCATACCTGCTCTAGCTGTTTTAACAATCTGACTGCAATTCAACATTTGTTTATTAGATCAGTAATTATAGTCTGTTGCTACTCAATCATTTCCACTCAGCAGTTCCCACATGTCAGGGCTGTAAAATGCAACAGTATTAACAATAACAAGTCATCATGATCATGAATCTTGTAGTCAGTTATGTAAATTCGTTAAATATTCTCAATATTTGATAGAACAACATAACCCATCTGGCCAGACACCTGCTGTGTAGCTACTGTATGTAAAAACTAAGCTATCTCAGCAGGTAGATATTAGATTAATTATCACTGTCAGGACTTATAGTACTTATTATTAAATATCAAAAGTAATTTTCGTGACATTAAACATGGTAAAGAACATTTAGCAGAAACAACAGATGACGACACCTACTGTAGAACATGAAACCTCTCAGTCTCACAGGTAATATTAATGCTGGGAACAAATGTTACAAATATAAATAACAAATTCATGAACAACACTAATATATACACAGTGAATGTCGGTTTATTTTTTTGGAGATCATTATTACATTAGGAAATAAACATGACAGACTGTTGAAGAAAAACTAATCACTGATGATTACTCTATGAGCAGCAACTCAACAGTGCACTGGTATAAACTACTAGATTAAAACTTTTCCAGCCCCATTTCTCTACCTTGTCAGAGGGTTGCTGTACAGTCCTGACCAATTCCAGATCATTTTTCTGGAGAAGAGCAGGAAGGTCATAGCCAGACATCAGAGAAACCCAAGATGAAGAAATAAATAACTGATCCTGACACAATTAAGTCCACATGATGGTCTGATTAACAGAAACTCCTGTGCTTCACTGAGCTTTTTCAGTGCATGGCCTGTACACAACCCTGATCTTTAAACGTTCCCCAACCCAATGACCATTACCATGTCCAAACTTATAGAATTACACAAAGGCCTGGGTTTTGTTTAAACATGCCTGGTGCACAACAAATCATCATGATGGTGTGTGGTCTTGGAATCAGTTTTCTCATTTTTGTTTCTAAATCTATTTCTTATTAAATACCTGACATGTCTATAAACACATTTTAATTTCCATTTCACATAGTAAATTAAAGGGGTCTGATTACACCCATATATAAATAAAAGAAATGTTTTGTCCATGGTACATTGGTCAGAACTCGCTCTTTCAATTACATCTTTACGTTTCATACATTAAAGGACCCAAAACCAGTCTCTGAAAAATTTCTGTCCCTATGTCTGTTCAGTCAAGTTTTGTCACAGCATCACCCAAAACAGGCTGGACAGAATTTATTGAAACTTTAGCAGTACTTCTGCCTAGATATCTGCCTGAAGTTTAACCTGCACCACAAGTGAAATCACAATGCTGAATAAAAGCAATGTTATGAAAAGTTATGTTCCGGATTTAACAATCTACTTTAAAATAAGATACTAATAAGCTACAGGGGTTGGACAATGAAACTGAAACGCCTGGTTTTAGACCACAATAATTCATTAGTATGGTGTAGGGCCTCCTTTTGCGGCCAATACAGCATTAATTAGTCTTGGGAATGACCGATACAAGTCCTGCACAGTGGGCAGAGGGATTTTGATCCACTCTTCTTGCAGAATCATGGCCAGGTCACTACGTGATGCTGGTGAAGGAAAACGCACCCTGACTCACTCCTCCAAAACACCCCAAAGTGGCTCAAAAATATTTAGATCTGGTAACAGTGCAGGCCAACTTCACTTTCATGTTCATCAAACCACTCTGGCACCAGTCTTGCTGTGTGTATTGGTGCATTATCATCCTGATACACGGCACCGCCTTCAGGATACAATGTTTGAACCACTGGGTGCACATGGTCCTCCAGAATGGGTCGGTAGTCCTTGGCAGTGACGCCCCCATCTAGCACAAGTATTGAGCCTAGGGAATGCCATGATATTGTAGCCCAAACTATCACTGATCCACCCCCATGCCTTACTCTGGGTATGCAACAGTCTGGGTGGTACGCTTCTTTGGGGCTTCTCCACATCATAACTCTCGCAGATGTGGTAAAGACAGTGAAGGTGGACTCATCAGAGAACAATACATACTTCACATTGTCCACAGCACAAGAGTTTCGCACCATTGAAACCGACATTTGGCATTGGCACGACTGACCAAAGGTTTGGCTGTAGCAGCCCGGCCATGTACATTGACCCTGTGGAGCTCCAGATGAACAGTTTTGGTGGAAACAGGAGAGTTAAGCTGCACATTTAATTCTGCAGTGAGTTGGGCAGCTGTGGTTTTATGTATTTTGGATACAATGCGGGTTAGCACCCGGACATCCCTTTCAGACAGCTTCCTCTTGCGTCCACAGTTACTCCTGTTGGATGTGGTTCGTCCTTCTTGGTGGTATGCTGACATTACTCTGGATACCGTGGCTCTTGATACATCACACAGACTTTCTGTCTTGGTCACAGATGCGCCAGCAAGACGCGCACCAACAATTTGTCCTCTTTTGAACTCTGATATGTCACCCATAATGTTGTGTGGATTGCAATACTTTAAGCAAAACTGTGCTAATACTCTGCTAATTAAACCTTCACACTCTGCTCTTACTGGTGGAATGTGCAATCAATGAAGATTGAGCACCAAGCTGGTCAAATTTAGCCATGAAACCTCCAACACTCAATTGGCCAGTGTTTCAGTTTCATTGTCCAACCCCTGTACTTGTAAACACAATGTAAACAAACCTGCACCAACAGATATTAATTAGAAAAAGCCAAACTGAATATTTTTATTGGGATTATTTATCGCCAGTTAACCACTGAAATAACAGCGTGTGGAACAGTGAAAGCGAATTTTAAGTGGTATAAGTTAATTTTAAAACTTATCCAATTTACTTTTTTGATTAGTCAACTGCGATTTACTTCCGATTACGGAAAGAGGGAGTGTATTTGGCTGACAACAAAAGAAGTACAACTTTGTTTAAAAAAGGTGTAACAACATTTTATTTCTTTGTATTAATAAGTTAATTAATACTTATTAATACTCTGCCGTACAAAAATACAGCCAGATATATAGTTGGGCTTCAACATATGTTGAATAACAAGCTGAATGAGCTGAACTTATTTTTAACTATAACTCCCAATTGTCCACATTCAACACACTCTTAAATCCCACCAAGTGTGATTCTTGAAATTGTTTATTGACCAATTTAGCCATTCCTTGTCTTCTGTCAATGTATCTATTCTACTTCAACACACTCACTACTGCTCAAAACTCCATACTGACCTGCAATTGCTGGCTTGATCTTATCCCTACATCACTCCTAAAAATGTTTACCTGTTCTGTGAATAAAAAGTTAATTTGTTGACTGGTTTTCGACCCTTTCGATTTAAAACTTTTGTTCTAATTCTAGGCGCTAAATAACCTGATCAGAATCTATCCATTTGGCACCAACCATTCACCTATCATACAACAGCTCCCACTCCGGGAAGGTGAAAATGCCCATGTGCATTCTTCGAGACACGTGAAGCCATGCTGCTCATGCTGTGTCACAAAACACTCACAGGGAACTCCTTTCTATTGCATGATCTCACAGACACCCATGATTGCCTAGAGCCACTGTGATTGATAGGGAGAGAGTATGCACTATCCCTCCCACGCAGAGAGCAGGGCAGTTTTGCTCTTTTGGACTCCAGGGACGGCTGTGACATCTTCAGGACTTGAACATCTTCTCTTGAACAAATCCTCTAGATGACAGGATGAACACTTTTCTGTTACACTGTAGCACTTGAAGCAATTGTTAGGGTTAATAATGATCTCCTGATGTTAGTAAACTCTCCAGCCAATGGTACATATCTCGATCTTTCCAGATGAAAATGCAACCTTTGACATTCTGAGTCATAAGACTTTAGCTAATTGCATGGAAAAATTCCTGGCCTGTTTCTTTCTGACCACTTTCAGTGTGTCATGGTGGAGGAACTTCATCTGACTGGTGTCATGCAAGATTCTCAATAGCTTTCTGGGCCCTCTTCTAGTCTATATTTTTCATTTCTATTCCAATTATACCTAGATTTATAAGAGGGTAAGATTACATGGTCAAGCTGATGATTATTTAATCATCAAAACTGACATCACTAATTTTGCCCATGACATCATTAATTTTGTGTGTGACATTGAAATGTGGATGCAGCACGACTTTCTTAAATTTAACCCTTTGTCAAATGCTGAGGTTGTTCTGACAGATGCAAGTTTATGCATTAGCAAAGCAGAGAATTTCAATTTAGCCATAGACCATACTCTAGTATCTGCATCCTGTCTGGTTTAAAACATTCAATCTGAATCAAATATTAACAGTCTAACCAAAAATCTCTTTCTACATTTCCAGGCAGACAACAGTAATGCATACTCACACATACCTCCCCACCACAACACTCACTCACTCACTCATCATCTATACTGCTTAATCCTGTATTCAGGGTCACGGGGGGGCCTGGAGCCTATCCCAGGAGACTTCGGGCACATGGCAGGGTACACCCTGGACAGGGTACCAATCCATCGCAGGGCACAGACACACACACATACACTCACTCATTCACACACTACGGGCAATTTGGGAAAGCCAATTAACCTAACCTACATGTCTTTGGACTGTGGGAGTACCCGGAGGAAACCCACCAAGCACGAGGAGAACATGCAAACTCCATGCACACAGAGACGGGAAACGAGCCTGGCCAGGGATCGAACCCGGACCCTGGCGGTGCAAGGCGACAGTGCTAACCACTACACCACCGTGCCGCCTCCCACCACAACATATAATTCATAATCAGCTTGCAGTGGCTTCGCCTTATACACACACATTGATTATAAAATCTCTACCCTTAACTACTGTACTTTATATGTACAGTACATTTGTTGCTAGGTACATCTGCATATGTCATGCTAATTAATACATAAGCTAACTCATCATTCATTTGTCCTTGGTAACTTTTCCAATATGATCATATTTGCATTTTGTTGGTAAATAATGGTTGTTTTAATGCTGATGCTAGTATTTTGCTACACTGCTACTTCTATGTTACTTACATAGAGATGTTCAAGGAATCACAATAATTAAAGCAACATCTTTTTAATTTAGTTGATTTTTTTTTTAAAGTAGTCTACCTTGCTACAAATTGCTTAAGTTTTTCCAGCTGACCTATGGTTGGAATGTGCAGTTGTGTTTAGCTCTTTATCAGCAATAAAGGCCACATTCCTCTTTCAGTAAATCCTGCTGTGATGTTAACCATCGTCACAACCACCAACACAAAGGTTATCTCACAAGTTAAACCAGTGCTTTATGTAGCAGTACTAATTTCATTTAAACTTGCACTGACTTTGTCATTCTGGACCAAATTGATCCGTCCAATAAAAATATGCCTTTTTTTCTTTTCCTTTCTACATCTTCAAGCAATACAGTATACAGTATATCGAAAATGATTACTCTGGTTGAATCTAGATGTCCTTTGAATTTATACATCTTTCCACATCCTCCAGCACACACATTCAGACACATCCTCTCTTCCAAACACAATACAGGAAAATCTCTGTCACCAGCATTTAATGCTCATTTCAACATATCATGGTTCAGATTTCTTCATTTCCATCTGTCAGTACGCCTTTGAATTGGTTTGGATGAATGTTGCAACTTAGGCAGTTCATTGCTTTCTACTTCAACACGTTTATAGATCTTGCCATCTTAAAATATTTTTAAGCGAATAGTGACATATTTTATATCAGCTAGCTGTTAATACTTCTCTTTCAAATTTCAATATTTAAACGTGTTAATCTCTTAACTGCCTCCCGCCTTCCTATCTGCTCTGGCGAGTCATGTGACATGAATGCAACCCAATCCTTGAATATATTTAAGAGACATGGTTTAAGATGTAACAAGGGTGTAAGGTTAAGTATTGTTGGGTTAATCTTTATTAGGCTTCTGTTTGTGATTTCCTAACGTTTAGACAAATCTAGAAGGTCACAGCTGTCCTGACCTTGAATTCTCAGAATGCCTAATGGGCCCAGAGATGCCACTACTTGCCCTTTCACTTCTTTATTGCCATTAGGAGTCACTCACTGATTGACATGGAGATAAGCCAAAGGTGTTGTTCGACAAATGTGGACTTACTCCAGTGTCAAATTGGTCAGCTATGCACTGCCGTGCTAAAGAAAAGGAAAGAAAAGGTTCATGACCTCCATTGACCTGTGATCTCTAGTTTCTTAATTGTGGAAACTGGATTTTCTTATAGCATCAACATCTACTGTATACTCATGTGCTTGTTGGTCTATATTCAATGGACACTATATCGCAAGCCCTTACAAGCAAGTATAACTGGAATATTATCTTAGTGTAATGTGTCTCCTATCTCCGCATGCTAAAATCTAAAGAAAGCTTTACAACTGAAGAAGCCTTTTACGAATCGTTACATGTGCATGAATTTACATTAGAATTTCCCATGAAAAGCTATGGGAGTGATAAAGGCATTTAGGCCTTAGGGCAGTAGATATGATCTACAGTATTTTGCACATATGGGAGATGTTGGGAGTGTTTATGGACTGAGCAGGAAGAGGACCAGACAAGCCTGAGTTTTTTCACCAGATCTGCCTGGATGTCCACCAAGACAGGGCAAGAACCACGATTTTGGGTCTAACATCAAAGTGGGACAGGAAGCACCTTCTTTCCGTCTCCCCCTCCCTTACTATACACACGCGAATGTGCACAGTTGAAGGTCAGTTTTCAATAGTTTCCTGGGCCAGACTGAACCTTGCTGCTTTTCCAATTGTCTTTTCAAGCTATATCTGTCAGAGAAGGAGTGCAAGAGGATTCTTCACTAAAATATAGTTTCTAAAATCAAACATAAAATCCCAACCTAAATATTTTGACATGTTTTATTTATCTGGATCTTCAGTATTTCTTGCATAAACCAAATTCAGATTGTTACAGTGGAGTAACAATTGAATGATTGATGAAGGGAAAATATCTCCACATTGAGGAAGTTTATGCTTCTCAAAGGTTTTTTTAGATAGAGTATATAATCAAATGTTTGTGAATATCCATATGTGTTTTCTGATCATTCCATTCTATCTTTACTCCTCTATGTACTCTTACAATAACCGCTACTCTTCTGGGAAGGCTTTACGCTAGATTTTTTTTTCTTCTTAAAAGAACCCCTTACTAGAATCCTATGCCAATTAACAAGCTACAATGATCTGTCATGACATACAAAGCACTGGTTTAGCTACATATTAATAACACAAACCTCAGCTTATTACAAGTGTCCATGACCTTTAACCTACATAGATAATGTTACCATGCTGTGTAGGAGTGGAAAAGCATTTGCTATGCTAACAGTGTTGCTGATTAGCCATTCCCAATTTTATTATCTGTCTAGACTCCCACAGCCACCGCAGCACTTGGATTTATATTTCAGTTTTGTTTTAATGTGAATTTCAATTTTCTTATCAATTTCAGAATGGTGATTGGCTATACATAAAATAGCACAGCAAACTTAGATAGGCTAACAATAGTTAGGCTAAGCCTGACACACAGTAAATGATTTAGTTTGGCTTTTAGAAAGTTTGACTTTTTTTTTGCAAAAATGTAAAAGATTGATTCCAGTAGGTTGATGGTTACTAATGGGCATTCTGTTCAACAAAGAGAACCCTATCATAAATATGTGTATATTTAAATATTTGTGTATATTAAACATTTAATTTAGTACTGCTGGTGCAGTTGTCATGGTATTATTACGGGGAAAACAAGCTAGTTTGTCTTTTAGAAAGAGCTTCTTTTCTTACTCGCCATTTCCCAGCAAAAACATTAATAAGAAACCCAGCACAGAAAAGAAACAGCAAACGCTGGACTCCCAGAATGAAAAGCAGTTAAGTGATACAACGCTGAGTTACTGAAAAGACTTGGCTTGACTAGTTTTTGATCCATGAAATTATTAAAAAAAAATTTTTTTAAAAAGTCTTTCGACTGCTCCTGTTAAGAGGTCACCAAATCAGACCATCCGATCAGCAAACAACTTGGCACAAACCATTAACCAAAATAATAAGAAGCCCAGTATGTCAGTGAAACAAGTATAAACTCAAAATTTAATTACATTGATGAACGCAACTTAAAATCAACATATTTTGCAAGTTGGTCAACGAGTTCTCCATAAGCTATTGGGATTACACGACCCAAAATTATTTTTTTTCCTCCCCAAAAAACCCTTAGCCCTAAAGGTTCCCCTCTGGAGATGTTAAAATTAACCAGGTTAATGCAACACACAAATCTTTCAACTCTAGCAAGTCCCAGACATTCCTGTAGTGTTATCTACACCTCTTTAGACCAAAGATGATTGTGTTTCTTATGGTTTTATGCTACTTTATTATGTTTGGACATACAACATTAGCCTTAACTGTGGCGAGTGGGTTTTTCATCTCTGCCCAGGTGTGTTACAGGCCTGCTATTGCTTATCTCCCTGCTGTCTGTAGCACAGTGGCAGTAGCATCCATCAGGCTGGCGCCAGCTGTCCCAACACACTGATCTGCATGCGGCTTACAACCACAGCCAACCTAAGCCCAGACAGGCGGAGGCTGAACAAAGATCAGCAGAAAGACAGAAGTGATAAGACTCAGGCTATCAAACACAGGCAGAAAGGAGAAGTTTCAGCAAGAAGATATTCTTTGAAAACAATAATCTGAGGGAAGAGTTATTTCACATGTTTTTCAAGTGGGCCAGATGTTGTTTTGAAGATATCAATCTAATGTCCTCTCAATTTCAGTTTGAAGAATTCATAGCGTGTTTAGAGTTTTAAATTCAATCCTGTGTCTGTGTGGGTTTCCTCCTGTTTCTCTGGTTTCCTACCAATTCTCCAAAAACATGAAGGGGGGATTGGATATGCAAAATTGCCTCTAGATGTCCAGTGAGAACTTCCCAACCCACACCCACTGTTCCCATCCACTGTCATCATCATCATCAAAATAAAGATCAATGAATAATGCTGAATGAGGAGTGAAGTGTCATGCGCACTCAACGCGACCGGCACTAGGACCCGGAAGTAGTACGGTCGCAATTCAGGAAGTATAAAAGGAAACAAGATGGCGCCGCACATCACTCAGTCATTGAGTTTTCCAATGCCGTCTCCGACGCTATTTCTCCAAGTTCGTGAGTACTCACCATTTTATGCCATTTTCCTGATTGAGTGTGTGTTGTTAGAACGCGGGTTTAATTGTGTAAACTCTTGCTCTCTGTGTGAGAGAGTTCTAAGAATAAAGCGCGTGGTTATCCTGCCTGCTCGCGCTGCTTCCGCGTTTGGGTTTATCCTCCACGCTACACGGGCAAACTGCTAGTCTTCTGATTCGCCTCCGGTTGTCCCGTGACAGAATGACTGAGTCCGCAGTAAACCCAGCGGATTACGCTCACCTCTGCGATGTGGTGAACGGACATGCTAGGCTGATTGAGCGGCTGCGCGGTGAGGTTGCAGCTCTCCGTGCTAGCGTCCAAGACATCGCAGCCTTGCGCTGCGAGGTCGTGGAGCTGCGGCAGGAGAGCACGCCGCTCCGTGAGGCAGCTTCTCGGCCGGCTAGGCCATTGCCCGTTGCGGTAGCTGCTGCGCCGCCACTCCCTCCCCCCTCCGATGTGTATTTAGCTTTACCGGACAAATGGGACGGCACAGATGGGAAGTGTAATGTTTTTTTAACCACACTGGATCTTGTGTTTGAGTTTAATTCCACCAGATACTCCACAGACCGGTTGCGCATTGCCCTTCTCGTCTCGTTGCTGTCAGGGCAGGCAGCTG
>JAAGKR010011790.1:0-16129 GCA_011419295.1 Clarias macrocephalus
GTGCGCTGAGCCGGTGTGTAACCTGAGCTGTGTGCCGGCGCGAAAAGCCTGAGGCGTAGTGAAGCCGGAGTATGCAGCGCTCCTCTGGGGAATGCGGAAGTGCGCAGAGCCGGCGTGTGACCTGAGCTGCGTGCCGGCGCGAGAAGACTGAGGCGTAGCGTGAAACCGGGGCGTGCAGAGCCGGCGTCTGGATGACAGCGTGAGTTCGGCGGGGAGCGAGGATAAATCGTGGTCGGAGAGCAGGCGAAGTTTGGGGCCGGAGTGACGAGAGAAGGGTCCGTAATCCAAAATCGTGGTCGGGGAAGCAGGTAAGCGGTCGGCAACGGGTAATATCGAAACAACAAATCCAAATCGAGAGGCAGAGACGTGGTCAGAGAAAACAAAGCGAGGTCAAAACTAGGCAGACAGAGACGGAACAAAACGCTGGTGAATTGAGGCTGGTGAGGCGCACAATAAACTGGCGACATGACGGAGTCAGAGCGTGGCTTAAATGGGATAGGTAATTAAGTCCGTGATAGGCAACAGGTGTGGGAAAACAGGAAGTGAGATGAAAGAAATGCTCAGGTGATCATGACGGGGCTGTGGCTTGGCGTGACGTGACAATTTGCACTTGAAAGAGCATCTCCTGTAATGTTCTGACAGATCTTAAATATGTTTCACTGTGGTTCAGCAATACTTCTGTAAAGATTCCCAGTTATCCAAGTGAGATTACCTTCAAGTTGAATCGTGTCTACTGGAGGTCTTTATTGTTAGGTTGAAAACTTTCCAAGCAGCTTCTTCAGTCTTCTACACACTGTGGTTTATACTAGAGCATGATTCAGATAGATTATTTAAACTGCTGTTTGATAGTACAGTTCTAGATTAAAGTAATATATTATATCGTCTGTGTTTTATTTTTTAAGGTTCAGGTGTGGCTATGTCCTCCGTGCTGATCGGTGCTGCTGTTGGAGCTTCAGTAATGATGATGCTGTGTGGTGTAGTCCTGTGTCTAAGGTTTGTCCACTGTGCTCATGATTACATGTAGATACTAAAGGACTATTAACCAAAAATTACAGAATTAGTCTATAATTTTAGGAATACAGATTTATTGTAATATTTTCAACTATATATAAAATTATAACAATATTTTCAGGACAACAAATCCTATTGGACAAGGAGAAACAATAAGACTGACTTTAAATGACAGGGTTAGTGTGAAATCACACACACACACACACAGAGGTTTGACTATCTCACATATCAGTGTCCTATTACATTTCATTTTGAATTAAATGATTTTATTTCTTTTCCATTTGTTTCCTGTCATTTTTTATTCATGTTGTTTTATAGGAAGAAAATGGAGAGACTGTGTTTGTGAACAGCGCAGGTTTATCAGAGTCGCTCCATTACTCCACTATCGTTTTCCCACATGGAGCAGGAAGTCGCATCCGAGGAGTGTCTTCTCTCACTGCCGAATATGCCACCATCGACCACGGCTCCGAACAAGAGACCAAGGAAGGAACTGAGGAGGATCAGGAAAAATCCCTGATTAATATGGACAGTGAAATGATGCAAAACTCAGCAGAGCAGGAGGTAATGGCCGGAAACATCACACATCAGCCAGAAATAAAGCAAACTCAGGATAAAGTTTCAGAGCAGCTCAAACAGTCATCTGGACCTGAAAACATTTATGCGCAAGTTAAACCTCGTAAACATGACCACAAATGAATATAAAATAAAACAGTACAGTACAGTATGTTCAGTATCTACAAACTAAGACTTTTGCAGTGCCTTGCAAAAGTATTCATACCCTTTCATAACTTTTCCACATTTTGTCACGTTACAACCACATAAATGTATCTTATTGAGATTTTATGTGATAGACAAACACAAAGTGGCACAATTACACAATAATTGTAAAGTGGAAGGGAAATTACAGTTTTCAAAATTGCACTTGTATTCAGCCCCCCTGAGTCAATACTCTGTATTAATAGCTCAAGCTCAGTCAGATTGGATGGAGAGCATCTGTGGACTCAATTTCCAAGTCTTGCCTCAGATTCCCAATTGGATTTAGGTCTGAACTTTGACCGTTCTAACACATGAATATGCTTTGATCAAACCTGTTCCATTATTCAGTAGCTCTGGCTGTTGCTTGAAGGTGAACCTCTACATCCATCTTTCCCATCTACTCTGTCCACCGTCCCTGTCTCTGCTGATGAAAAGCATCCCCACAACATGATGCTGCCATGACCATGGACAGTTTGAGTTTTCTGTGTCACACAGCATTTTGCATTTAGGCCAAAGAGTTCACTCTTCCATTAAGTCCAGATTCTCCCACCTGAGCTGTGGTTCTCTGCATCTTCTCCAGAGTTACCATGGGCCACTTGGCTGCGTCTCTGATTAATGCTCTCCTCGCCGGCCTGTCAGTTTCGGTAGACGGCCATGTCTTGGTAGGTTTGCAGTGTTTCCATTTTCTGATGATGGATTTAACAGTGCTCTATGAGATCTTCAAAGCTTGGGATATTTTTTATGCTTTAAACTTCTCCACACCTTCATCCCTGACCTGTCTGATGTGTTCCTTGGGCTTCACAATGCTGTGTGTTCACTAATGTTCTCTAATAAACCTCTGAGGGCCTCACAGAATAGCTGTATTTAATTACACGCATATGCTTGTTGATCTAATGTGACGAAAAGTTCATGGGATATACATACTTTTGCAAGGCAGAGTATACATAAAAATATGTAAGAGATGTGCACACATAATTGGAGCAGCAATTAAATGTAGAAATTGAATAACTCTTTGCTTTGCTGAATAGTGTAAAGATGTCATTAATGACTGGTTTAGTTCAACACATGGCTTCCATAGTCATTATTCAGCAGCACAGATAACAGTGCTCGATCCAGTACTCAGTCTAATCTAACAGTATTATTATTATTATTATTATTATTATTATTATTATTATTATATTTCACTCTCTGAGTTTGTAATCATTAAGTACGCTTTGCTGTAAAGAAAACATTACTAGAGTGTGAAAGTCTTCATTTTATCTAAATAAATCAATAAATACTTACACACAGAATTTTGTTTCATTCACTAATTTTTCATGAATAAATAAATAAATAAATAAATAAGACGTTTAATTAACACATGTATCCAGAGTTAAAATCTTTAGTGTAAAATGTATGAATTTATTGTTGTCCTTGAATGATATTCTATGATGTGTTTGCATTATGTACCACGTGTTTTATATACATTAATACATGCTGAGTTCCAGTTTGTTAGTTGTATCAATTAAGATGTTAACAGTAAGCGCAGTTTAAGATTCCACAATACTCACAAATAATGTTATGTTCATTAATGAGTGTTTTACTGTCTTATGTCTCTCCACAAATATCTCTAATTACAAACATATTTTATATGGTAGAAATATATTAGAATTCTGTTTAAATTGAAAAATATAAAATATATAAAATGAGAAAGGTTGAGATGAAATGTCATGTTTTTTGTTCTAATTTTTAAAACTATGCATTGTAATATAGAATTTCTAATCTTTATTTGCATTTTAAACTAACTACATATAATACATTATGTTACAATGGCTTTCCTCATAATAATTAATTAATCTATTAATTAATAATAAAATTACTTAAATGACTATGTAATAACAATCTATATATCTATTGATCTGTCTATCTATCTATCAAACTGTACAATATGTTTATTCTCTTTAATAATACTGTACATGAACACAATGAAATAAAACACAGTAAAGTAATAACCTCTGACCATCAGGACCCATGTGTGTTACTGTGTTGACTGTTTCAGTCACTGTGCCCTATGGACTAGTTAATGAGGCTGAGTAGACATCAATTCATTTTGAGTCAGGTTAAAATTGTCATTTGATATTCCCATAAAAAGCAGAATTTTCACAAATTAAGAAATGAGGAAAGAACATAAATGTGTAAGAGGAATGAATGCCTTTTGATGAATGTGTACATTTGTAAACCTTTTCTGTTAAGAACATAACGGAGCCTTTGAATGTCCTTTGTAAAAGCTTAATAAAACAGAAATACTCCTCACTTTCAATGGGCTGACAAACGTAGTTAACTTGCAATTAGGTGTATATATGTACATTAAAACTGCTTATTAATCATTTACTTAAACGTTCTGAATGATCTTATGAACCAGTGACAACCTCTAAATAACTGGTTTATATGTAATTTAATAATAAATGTAATTGTAAAATAAAATGGTAATTGATCATTAATAAAATATCTAAATGCAATTATCACGTTATCAGTATGCTTTGTGATCAGTAATAAATCAGTTGTAATGGCACTGATAAAGTGGTTGCTAATGAAGTAGTATTTACTTATGCTTAACTAAAGCTTCATAGTGTGCAGTTATTATAAAGTGGTAACCTATTTATATATTAATAAGGCCAGAAGGAACGAATGGCTCATGCAAAAATATCTTGTCAGCTAACCAGGGAAATTCAAGAACAAAGTCAAAAAACCAGGGAGTATAGCTTAAGAACGTAGAAACACAACAAAGGAATTTATCACCATTGGCAGTACAGATATGATTCAAATCCTAGACCAATTCTAAAGAAGTAGGTGACAGTAATTCAAGTGATTATTCAATAAAAAACATAAAGCAGAAACACAACATACCGAAGTGGACTGAACCTTTAAAAGATGGGAATGTCACTTTGGACTCCTCACATCTAAGCCACCATGTAACGTTCACATTAATTACTTAACTGAGTTACACTAAGCGAGGTCTTTATCTTTAGTGCTGGTGTACAGTATAGAAAGTCAACCAGAATGCCCATTACTGCCATGCTCACCGGCACAGCAAAACGCCTGCGGCCAAAAGAAATCAGTTGCATTTCAAAGTAATTCGTGAAATGACCAACAGGTGGCACAAAGTGACATTTTTATTTGCCTCAGGTTTAAAATTTATTAAAGCTTAAGTCTTAAAAAATCATAATATTATGTTGCATAGAAGAAATACTACAATGATGGAAATTTCCACATCTGAGTACTTTATACAACAAACATGAAAAATCAGAACCAGAGCTACTGACATTTACTCTACAATAATGAGCGAAAAAAAAAAAACATTAGTTACATTTTGTTTAGGCAGATGATAAAGTTCATTAGCTGACAATTTTATTTGTTCAAAGAATGAACTGTTATATAAGCCTATCTATGTTTTTCTTAATCTGTTTATTGATATTATTATTTTTTATTAAATTTAAAGACATCAAACTTTAAATATAGAAATAACTGAAAAAAATTGACTTTCAGAATAGAAAATCAAAATAAATGAGAAGAAAAAAATATATTGTCATACATTTGTGTAAATGTTTCATAGGGTTTGTTTCATCAATTTTCTTGTACTAAACAATATTTATGCAGTATTTATACTCAGGGCCTCTTAATTTGATATTCATTCTCGGTTGTTGTTGATGTTTTAATGTTACTGTCACCAGGGGCGCTGCTAGCAATTTTGGGCCCTATGACCAAATATGCGGTTGGGCCCCTCTACCCCACTACTGACTGTTAGTGCGAAATGCTGTGTTTGAAGGTTTTTTTTTTTTTTGGACCTGCACAAATGTGTTTGTGTTAAAGCCCAATCAGGCAAACCTGACGAATGCAGGATCACACACACACACACACACACACACACACCTGTGACTTTACACCACAGCTGATACTGACAACCATCTGTAATCTACATAAGGCATTAGCTTAGCCACCGGGAGCTAACATGTCTGTGCTAAGCTACATAAGGCAGTGTGTTAGCAGTGTTAGCTACATGCTACACTAAACTATGTAAGTGACACTGAAAGACAATGTTTCATATAAACTGGCCAAAGCTGGAAACGAGGAAAAATAAAACACTATGAGTTTAATATGATGAGAATAAGGATTATATGAGACTTAATAACTCACCCATGGTAACAGCTTGCTGGATTCTCCTCCTCCGGTGGAGCAAATAACTCTTTAAAACACACCCGTTTTCTGTCACTGTTGTTCTGAAGAAAAGATAAACTCCTCCCACTGATAAACTCCGCCCACTGTCCAGAACATTCTGTAGAGCTTCAGAAACCAGTACAGCGCGTCACATCTTCCACACGTGCAGGAAACTCACTGAATCCGTGTGTGTGTGTGTGTGTGTGTCTGGTTTGTGTGTGCGCGTGCAGGGGGCGTGGTCTTGTATGCAGCGCGCTTCTACAGCTGTTTTCCCTGTGAATAGCGTGTGGGCGTGTCCTGTGGGCGTGTCCTGCCTCCGGTCATTATGAGATCATGAAGTGCTGAGGAAAGACTGTGTCTCTCCTCTATGGAACGCCAAAGTGTTCAAAATTAAATAAATAAATAAGACATGATGTAATAAATAACTCTATGAATAAATAAGACACAGATTTGTAATATGAGAATGATATTGTGAAATAATGGGACACATTTTGAAAAAAAAGCTTATTATTGTGAAATATGTTGCTCTCGGCTATATAAATTTACTTATTATTAAATAATATTTCATGGTCATTATTTTTCCCAATAACAGAGATTATTGCAGAGGCATTTTATTTAATTATTTTGTTCCAAAATGTCATTTTTTCAAAGTCAGTATTTATTTTAAAATCCCGTTTTTCCCGATGGCCTGTTTATTTCATAATGCGACTTTTCAGCAGAATGAGTCATTCTGTCAATCAGTGCCAGTGGGTTGGACCTGCGCGCCTATTGGCTGATCCTTTAACATCGATTAGTTTCCATGGATACCTGCTCCACGGACCGCCGCTACAGTTAGCAACAACGTGCTAGTCAGAGGCGGACTGGCCATCTGGAGCTCCGGGCGTTTTCCCGGTGGGCCGCTGGCTAATGCGGGCCGGTCCAGTCAGTACGTAAATTTATTGTACAAATGACGGAAACCATAATATTGTATCTCTCTTTTCCGCAGATAGATGAGTGTGTTGATCGTACGGTCGCCGCCGACAAAGAGCGTAACGGCCACTACAATGTTGTATTATGTATGTACAGTATGTTGCCCTTTAAGAGTTGCTGCGGAGGTGCGTGCGTGAGGAGGTGCGTGCGTGAGGAGGTGTGTGCACGTGAGGAGGAAAGAACGGAGTAGGAGCTGAGGTGTTCTCCTCCCCCCAGAAATGCTCTATTGTTTTACCCTTTCCTGTACTTTTACTTTATGTTTTGTATTATAATTTTGTGACGCTGATAAAGGTTTTGTGCTGAATGCTATTGTTGGCTCTGAGCTCTTTTTTCCCCGGCTATCCGACGCAAAGCAGCAGTTTGTGTGAATGTGAATGTATTGTAATCCTATTCCATCACCTGTTCTGAAACACGTCCCCTTTAACTTTTAATTTACAGAGGGAGAGATATGGATCCTTTCTCCATACAGCAAAGAATTAGCAGATTTCAGATTAGCAGATTTTGCCTTTTGCAGTTCCTCAGGCTCTGACAGCTCTGACATTACGGTCAGGGACAGCGAGTCTGGATCCAGCAGCCTCAGGGTCAGTGATGATGTTGACCAGCGTCTCTCCCCTTCTATACCCGAGCCAAGTGAAAAGGATCAACTGAACAGGTCAACTGGAATAAAATCAGAGGCATCATTAGCTCGGGCTAGTAAACTAGTTACTCATTTAAATTATTATTGTAGTCAATATTAATTCAAAATAAGGCTGAGAAAATATTATTTTTAATTAATATTGACTACAATATTTACTAGCATGAGCTGATGAGAGAGCAAAATATTTCACAATAATAAGCTTTTTTTCAAAATGTGTCCCATTATTTCACAATTTCATTCTCATATTACATATCTGTGTCTTATTTATTCATAGAGTTATTTATTTCATCAGGTCCTATTTATTTATTTAATTTTGAACACTTTGAAGTTCAATACTCCTCGGACTCATACGGATTACATAAAATGAGAATATTTATCTTTTATTTAACTTTGTTTAAAAGTAGACCCTTTAAGCTTTAAACAGATATATTTCTCATGTGGGTGTGTGAAGTATTCGTGGAGTTTCAGTTAATTTTAGTGTCGGGTTTCAGAAAGATATTCACGGAGACTGAGACGGCTGAAAGCGCGGCCTGTTCATTTTCTTTATTTTATAAAAGCACAATGTTTTGTTCATATAGTGAGTATAAATAAATAAAAGTCGACCCTTTGCAGATTTAAATGATGTTCACTTATTTATGTGATAAAAAATGACAGAGTTTTTTTTTTTTTTCATGTATGGTTACCAGAAAAAAATGCACTTGGACCCGCCGGCGGCTCTGCCGACTCCTAAATGTCCCACTAGAGGAACATTTGGATTATTGCTACACAGTTCTCAATTATGCTTAACACTCTGTACGCTGGGCAGCTTTGGGACACTCTGATCACTGCTTGGTTCATCTTATTCCAACCTACGGGCTGAAACTTAAAACAGACAAGCCTGTGGTCAAAACAGTGAGGAGATGAACCAGTGTAGCAAAGCAAGAACTGCAAGACTGTTTTGACTGCACCAACTGGAGTGGTTTCAAAACTGCAGCTGACAATCTGGATGAGCTGACGGATACTGTGACATCTTACATCAGTTTATGTGAAGATATGTGTGTGTGTGTGTGTGTGTGTGTGTGTGTGTGTGTGTGTGTGTGTGTGTGTGTGCAAAACCTTCTGCACATATAATAACAACGAGCGATGGATCACAGCCAGACTGAAAGACCTCTGTCAGGCTAAGGAAGAAGCCTGCAGGAGTGAAGACAGAGCCCTGTATAATCAGGCCAGGAAGACGCTGACAAAGGAGATCAGGGTGGCTACAGAACTCTGCACACCAAGACTGTCAGACACAGGAACAACTTTTTTTCCGCAAGCAATCACCTTCATAAACAGTTGAACTAGATCTTACAACCATCTTTAAAGAAGTGGTATTTGCACAAATCGAACATCCATTTATGTTGGTCTGTACTCTGAGAGCGACAAACAGCCAGAACCAAATTCCTTGTGTGTGCCAACAAACTTGGTGAATAAAACCTGATTCTGATAAGAGCAGTGGCAGCTACACCCAGAGTCTGGCTATGTTAGTGTTACACATGACAAAATCTAAAGGCTCACTGTGTTAACATTTACTTTGAATTAACATTTACCTGTTAACATTTACTTTAAATTCAATGCAAATAAAAAATGCCTATATTTAATTCAAATTAACGGTAATTATAGTACTGTGATTATGAATTAGTTTAATCACAATGTTTCACTTGAATTCATCTGCTAATACGTGCAGCTCTCAATGAGCCGTGGCTCATTAATCCTAGAGAGAATGAACTAAGTCTATAGTCTATAGTTATATACTTAGCCTTAAAGACAGCAAACACACAGCCCTAATGCTGTCACAGCGGGAGACAAGGCGGTATAACTGTTACTCTGGTTGAGTACCATCTGTATATTAAAACACAATGAACAAGAAAGATGGAACAAATTAACCATTAAACAAACCCAAATGAGTGATTGTATAGCGAGTTTATTGAGAGTGTGGGGGTGCCGGAGAATCGCTCGGCCTACAAATCTCGGTTTATGGACGTGATCCGGGAGCACAGGTTTGGAGGGTGAGTAGTCCTGTGATAATACAATGAATGATAATCCACCTAACGCGCCTTCCAGGGCTTTACTGCTCTCGTTGGACACCTCCGTCTATGTTATGGCAACAAATCAGTGCCCTGCTCAACCATACCTTCTCCAGCTTTCATTCTCCCCGCGCGCAATTTTTAAAGGAGCTCGTATGACCCCACTGCATCACAAGGCTTCCTCTCGCGCTCAGGAGGCGTCCTCTTGTGACAGTCCAACCCGCAACAGAAACACAAGCAAGAGACAAATAAACATATAAAGGTACATTTTCACAGTGCAGGTTAATTTAAACACTCATTCGTTTAATGGATGCTCTTACAAAACCACCCTTTGATGTGGCTGCACTACAACCTTTTCTGTGAACTTTTTTGCCATCTGATCGGCACTACAACGCACCGAACACCAAGACAGCCAGGTACAAGAAGAGTTTATTTCCCTCAGGCAACCTACCTCATGGCCAGTTTAATGTTCTCCTCACTGTGCAATAAACATGTGTGCAATATTAAGATGTGCAATACTGCTGATATTTATCTGACTTATTTGCTAAAACTTCACATCCCACCCCATTTGTTGTTCACAGTTTTTGTTTTGTTTTTTTCCGTGTTGTGTGTCTCCGTCTCTGGAAGCTTCTGTCACCAAAATAAATTCCTTGTATATGTACAAACATACTTCGCAATAAAGCATTTTTTATTCTGATTTCATCAATTTTATTTTCAATTTAAACATTATTTCTTCATCAAAAATATTAGTTATTAAAGTCCCATCAATACAATTATTATGATTATGATTATGATGATGATTATTATTTAAAGGAGTTAATTATGGCCTTGATAATGTATAGGTATTTATGTCATTTTGAGAAAAGCAGCTGGAAGCTACTGTTTTCTGAATTCTAATTCCAGATCCCCTAAAACAGGCAACATTTTTTTTACCATGTTTTCCACATGTAATCTACACTTATGTCTTAAATTCAAGTAAGAATGAATATATTCTATCAAACAACAAGAACATTTTTATTTAGCTTATTTATTCTTTTACATCACATTTACATAGTCAGTTTACCAACTTCAGCAAAAAAAAGAGTCTGAGTCCTAAATACTAATTGGTAGGATGTTCTATAGGTAGTGGGTTCTGACATGTTTTATATACCACCGTTGCTTCCATTCTCAAGAAATTCTCAGTGTCCTTACTCAGTGACGTCTGTCCCCTTGAACGCACATCCACATTCATGAAGTGCTTTAAGACACTTAATTCATGAGGCACATCAAGACTCTCTCCCTCACTGCTCCCTCACTCGACTCTCAATGGACAACAACCACCACCTGGCACTTACACACGTATAACACAAGGACACTGTTTCATTTCACTACATATATTACATATAATTTAGTCAAGCATTCAAAACCATGATTCTTCCTCACTTGATTTAAAAGCTCAGCCTGCTGGGCCTAAACACCTCACTTTGTAACTAAATCCTCGGCTTCCTCGCTAACACACCTCAGTCAGTCATACTCCACACACACACTGAATACTGGGCCCCCCAGAGCTGCGTGCTCAGTCTGCTGCTATTTACTCTTCTGCCTCACTGCAGCAACATCAGTAATTGCACTATGACATGCTGAGTCTCATCAGCAAGAAAGGGAAAAAAATCTATATAAATAGTCAGGATATAGAGAAGTGCAACAGCTAACAGAGACTTGCAGAACCTAACATATGTCTCTATACATACAGGTCTGGCCATTATGAACACACGTTTCGGGAAAAGGGATCCGGATGAAAACCTTTATTTCAGTCATGAATTCACAATCACATTCCAGCTTTTATTTCTAGCCGTGGTCAAATAATGGATGAAATAATTATTCAATGCTGAACACAAACGGCAAAAAAGCCAGATGATTATTTTTATAAAAAGCCCGAAGCACTTTGTGTTCATATAAGAAGATTTACTTTAAAATATTGATTTTTTTGTTCATTCATGTCTTCTGATGGTGCTCAGTGTCGACACATTTTTACATTTTAACAAAGATATGTTGGCATTGCCATGTCTTTCTTTTTTTTTTTTGTCCCTGTTAAGACATTACAACTATCTAAGAAACTTTTTATTATTAATTTTTAAGCACGATTTAGGGCATCTCATTTCATTATTATAAACTAAATATGAAGCACATATACACACATTCATCATGAAAGATCTATTGTGAAACAAAATAAAATCCATGTTTGCTTCAGCATTGGAAACAATATTGTTTTAGGCTAAATAATTATACACAATTCTTCCTTTTACTTGGTCTGGCTTTTAGATAAAGTCCTTTCATGCGCCATCTGGTGGATATTCAGTGAAGCACAACACATTTATTTAAATTCCCGAATGTTGCCTGTGGGATTTCGCGGCATTACGCACGATGAATTGCGGTATTTCGCGGGAAACAGTGTGAATCCGTAATGGCCACATCTGTAAACATAACTAAAGAGATGGTTACTGACTTAGCATAGAAAGACCACTTTCTACTGGAAATCAATGTCTCCTCCATGGGAATAATAAAGAGCATCGAATTCCTCAGTCACCTGCACTGTAAACCCTAATGCTCAAAGTAATTAAACATATTAGGTACAACTTAAATAATTACAATTAGTTCAAATTAATAGACCTTAATGAGTACTTAGAACTTTTTGGTATTCATGAGTTTGTAGAAATTTCACGTTTCATTAGTTAGTTGTACAAGTTTAATATTTTAAGTCACAGTAACTGTCTCCTTAAAGTTCCACCAATTTAACATCTTTCAGCCTAGTCTGATGTCATAAGTGCACACATAAACTGCCCACCATTTTTTTTTTTTATCTGGATGGTCAAATGGAGGATTGCTCTGAGGAATGCCCAGTATTGTGTAGGTTACCTTGTGCTCGGCAGCTCTGTCATCTGATTGTCGACAGTTTGGTGCTCTCCTATTTTTAGGATGTTACTGCAATTAATGTTGCATCTCATGCTGCGACTCATGTTAGATTTGATATAAAAGTGAAGTTGGCTGTTGGGCCTTCATTATTAAAAAATAAAATAAAATGTATTGTGTTGTTTTTTTTTAACGTGTTAATATTTATATATAATGTATATATATATATATATATAATTTATTTTTATGTAGAATTTTTACTTTCAGAATTAATAAAAAATACTATTCATTTTATTTGCAACAGGGTGCTGGTGGCTCAGTGGTAGGTGTTTCGTCTGCGATGCGAATGGCCGGGGTTTGATTCGTGGCCAATGCCCAAAACCCTGACACCAGATGCAGTGCCGGTCCCAAGCCCAGGTAAAATGGAAGGGTTGTGTCAGAAAGGGCATCCGACATGAATCCTGTGCCAAGCTTGTGTGTGTAGATGGGATTGTCCGCTGTGGCAACCCCTTGCCGGGAGCAGCCAAAAGACCAACAACAACTTATTTAATTTGCAACAACAACAAAGTTAATTAACTAAAAGATGTATGATAATTGCTATTAAATAGTATGAGTTAGGCTAATCAGTAATCCAAGTAAAGAACGATCAATATGAATAAGTACAACAAACTCAAAAACTGTTGGTTCTGTTTACTTAAAATTGGAAACAACATTATTTAAAAAATTTTAGGTAACTGATGACCTCAAATTTGTCAGGGATAACCCCTAGAGGGCGCCATGCGCCCAGAGACTTTTTGTTTGTAGTTCTTTTAAGTTTGACTTCATTTCCCAGGTTGCACCTCGGCCAGGTGACGTGGGCGCTCACCTGAACCGAGTTGGCTCATTTGTGTTATTATAAATACTCTGTTTCAGTTCCAGTTCGGCGTCTTGCATCTGTTGAGTTAACCTAGTAAATGTTAGTTAAGTTTAGTTCATGTTTTGGTTTGTTGTGCATAAAGTTCATCTGTTTGTTTGATTCCCTTTATTTATTATTAAAACATCATTAAAACCATCGAAACCTCTGCGTTTATGCAACACCTCCAATTTTGTGACAAAATTTTGCCATTAACACAAATCATTATTAAATTCTGAAAGTGTGTGAGCCAGTGGAGCTCACATTTACCATTTCACATAAACATAATATTTACTGTGTAACAAATGTATAAAAACTAATAGTGTGTGCCTGAGTATTTCTGCTACAAATGTATTCTGCCAATCTAATTACAGACTTGTACGCTTAATCTAGTGTCTTATCAGAATTTGGTAAGTGTGACACACGTATACAAACGTAAATAACTTCCTGTTGAGAGAGAGAGCGGAAGTTAAAGTGTCATTGTAACTGGGATGTTCATCATTTCAGCTCAAGGCCTGGAGACGTTAACACCCTCTGGTGAGAAACACTCTATCTGTAATAATAACAGCAGTTTATCACACTTTCTGTAGCTTGAGATTGAGGTTAACACTACAGTAGCTAATATTTTTCAGCTGTTTTAAAACTGATATTTTATTTCTATTGTCGTGTCTGAGTTAAAATTCAAAGATAAACTTATTACCTTACAGATGCGCATGTGTCAGTAACATGTTACAGCTCCAGGCCATGAATATCCATCTGTTTAGAGCACAACAGGTTGCAGTGAACATTGTGATGTTGTAGTGTGACATACAGGAAGTCCATCATTTTTTATATTTACATTTCCAAAAGTCACATATGGTAAACCTGGAAAAGCTCAGTGTAAAGAAAAGACAGAATTGTGTTACACCCCCAATTCAGTGTGTTTATAATCATCGGGTTATGGAAATCAGGTTGTTAATTAACGTGTGGAAACGTGACACGTGACAGGAGGAGGTTCATATAATGTTGCTACAACGCTGGCTGTGCTGAAGAGCTACAGAGGCTTGGAGTCGGGGTACCGCCGGCAGGATAAGGAGCGTTTTGTCTGGTAATTGTGTAAAGAACTTAAGATGCTCAGTCATGTTTGATCAGACATATAAGTGTAATACCGCATGTCAATTTCTTAAGGGTCTACATTCATTTACGAACACTTACAACATCAAATTCAAAAGAAAGAAAATAAACAGGGTGACCTTTCACCCATCTTAGTCACCGCCAATATCTTTTTAAAACATTGAAATTCCGCAAATACTGCACAAACAGACATGAGAAATGTATCTATCAAAAGCTTAAAGTATCTATTTTTAAACGAAGCAACTTATATAAAAAATAAATATTCTCAGTTCATGTAATTCGTATGAATCCAAGTAGAGGCACAGTCTTTCCCTTTCATTTCATTATCTGATAGTGACCTGAAACAGGACACGCCCACACGCTATTCACAGGGAAACAGTCTGTGTCATCTACATACAAGGCCACGCCCCCTAAACACACACACACACACACACACACACACACACACACACGTTCAGTGAGTTTCCTGGACATGTGGAAGATGTCACGTGCTGTACTGGTGTCTGAAGCGCTACAGAATGTTCTGACAGTGGGAGGAGTTTATCTGTGGGAGGAGTTTATCTGTGGGAGGAGTTTATCTTTACCTCAGAACAACACACAGAAAACAGAGGAGGAGAATCCAGCAAGCTGTTACCATGGGTGAGTTATTAAGTCTCATATAATCCTTATTCTCATCATATTAAACTCATAGTATTTTATTTTTCCTCATTGTGTCCAGCTTTGGCCAGTTTATATGAAACATTGTCTTTCAGTGTCACTTACATAGTTTAGTGTAGCATGTAGCTAACACTGCTAACACACTGCCTTATGTAGCTTAGCACAAACATGTTAGCTCCCGGTGGCTAAGCTAATGCCTTATGTAGATTACAGATGGTTGTCAGTATCAGCTGTGGTGTAAATGTTCTAATGTATTTCACTCAGTTTTGTGTAGCTTTAGCTTACGCTAGCTATTTGGTTCAGTTTTAGGTTAGCTTATGACACTGCTGTCTATAATGTTATTTAGCACAAACACTTTAACTCCAGGTGGCTAAAATATTGAATTATGTATCTTACAGATTTCACTGATATTCAGAAAAAAAAAAAAAAAAAAAACTGTTTAAGTTGTTGTTTGACGTTACAAAATCTTGTGTTGTCTTTATGCATGGTCATTAGTGATGATGATGATGATGATGATGATATACAGTAGTTTATTTTATTGTGTTATCATGCTCATGTTTTTTTCTTTTTTTCTTTTTTTATAAACAGTTTGATAGAAAGAAAATGCAGACAAGCAGGTGAGATACAGACGGTCCATTGCTGTAATACTAGACCTTTTTGCTTAATAGACCTTTTTGAGTATTCAGAACCTTTTGATATTTTAAGTAACCGTAAGTAACAGTAACCGTCACCTTAAAATTTCACCTTCTTAAACTCTATAGAGCTCTGGTGGCTCAGTGGTAAGTGTCTCGCCTGCCGTGCGAAAGACCCGGGTTCGATTCCCAACAACTGCAACAACAATTTATTTAAAAAAAAATATATATAGTTTACTTAAAATTGGAAACATCATTACTTAAAAAAATTTATGTAACTGATTAACTCAAGTTTTTTTGAGGTTTGACAACTTAAACACTTTTTACACACACC
>JAAGKR010011791.1:0-18278 GCA_011419295.1 Clarias macrocephalus
AGCCGCCATGGCGCGCAGAGTCTGGCGAATATAAAGCCGCCATGGCGCGCAGAGTCTGGCGAATATAAAGCCGCCATGGCGCGCAGAGTCTGGCGGAATAGAAAGCCGCCATGGCGCGCAGAGTCTGGCGGAATAGAAAGCCGCCATGGCGCGCAGAGTCTGGCGGAATAGAAAGCCGCCAGGACGCGCTGAGTCTGGCGGAATAGAAAGCCGTCAGGACGCGCCGAGCAGAATAGAAAGCCGCCGCGACGCGTCGAGTCTGGCGGAACAGAAAGCCGCCGCGACGCGTCGAGTCTGGCGGAACAGAAAGCCGCCGCGACGCGTCGAGTCTGGCGGAACAGAAAGCCGCCGCGACGCGTCGAGTCTGGCGGAACAGAAAGCTGCCGTGGCGCGTCGCGTCAAGTTTGACTCTTGCTATCACTATCACTTCAGAGTCTTATAACATCTTATAATATTTAAAAATATGTATTTTCCTGCTCACTTGAACCACCCTAACGGACGTTGCATAATGAAATCGTTCCACCTCTCGTCTTTCGGGAATACTTTATCATTCAGCACTCGATACCACATGAGATTCAGCTCAGCAGGTAGAAACCGCCGGTTTCGCAGATGGTCGGTTTGTGTGTTTATGTGCGGCCGAGGCATTTCACGTTCTCCGTGTACAATTGTAATAGTTGCTGGTGATGGCTCTGGAAATTAGAGACTTGAACAGCTTCGTTTCGTCTCTCCCTTTACTCGCGGAAGCCGAAACCCCCTCAGGTGCCCGATATTACCATATTTTTTATTAGACGTGCTCACGCGCATTACGATCTTGTTCACGATGAGATGCTTTCGCAGCAGGACGTTCAGAGGCCGCTTCTGTCTTAAGTGACATCCTATTAGGAAAAAACGGAGGACGAACCCATTTGTTGAGCCGACGCTCGTAAAAAAAAAATCCAAGCTGCGAGAGTTGTGTTCGAAGGATATTAAGACGCAGATGAGCCGGGGAATAAGACATGACTTTTTCTTTTTTCTTTTTTTCTTTTTTTTCCTTTTTAAAGAGCGGAGGAGTGAGCAGCAAACAGATGGCCTGGACATGTTCATTTCAGCTTCAGGGCTTTGTGCTGTAAATTTTATCCAGCATGGTGTACAGCGTTTGGCTCGCACTAGTGCGTATATGTGGGTGCACTCGAGTCGCGGCGTAATGAGAGCTTCTGCTCGGGGTGGAGATGAAGATAAAAATCGGGAGAAGCAAACAGTTCTCCCGGCGGTTCCTAACCGCAGCAAGCTCTCACCCTGTTCGAGATAAGCTTCTTAATATTTTCTCGCTATCTCCACGAGATACCATTGTCTCCTCCCCTCTATAAGCGGGACGAGATTCGCCACATTGCGCATTTTCCGAGCAGCTCCGGCCGATATCCCATTACTGAGTAGTATTGATCAAATCTCCTAATTGGCTGGGGAAAGGAAGAGGACACAGGTAGGGTTGCAGCACTCGAGACAAAGTCGTGCAAAATCCCCCAACAGCCCATTGATTCTGCGAGGTGGAGGATGTGCCAGTTAATCATGCAAACTAGATGAACTAGCATGTCATGCACAGCTGTGAAAGAGGAGGGGCCGTTTCCTCTCCATCCCTCCTGCTTCCATGTGTACACTCCCCCAGATTCGTAGCTGCTTTCAACCCAGGCTTAAAATAAACAGATCAACAGGTTTTCCAGCCGCGAGATGTTGTGTACAGTGGATATAAATAGTGTTCTTACATCCGAGGTGTCCATAAGCAACGTGTTCCTCACATCACAGTCAAATGGCTACACATCAGCGCCATTAAATCCTCACTTAGACATTTTGCAAGATTCATCAAACGTCGTAATGGGTTATTCTTTCCATAGTAAAAAACTTGTGTGCTATTCGCACGGGATTAGTATTATTTGGGCACCTCGTGTGAATTTTTTAAAAACAAAAAGAAACACACAATTATTAACAATATTTGTCATTCACATTTCACCAGGGTTAAAATCTAATAGCTCGAGCTGTACGCTTGACTTATAACTGTAACACATTAACCTTGAATTATGACTTGAACCTCCTCGCCGAATTGCGCACCCTTTTCAGTAGGCTGTTATTTGTAAATCTCATTATAGGTCTAGCTGTATGATATAAACAGCAGAGTGTTCACCACATCCTGCTACACGCGACATCCATCGCTTGCTAATTATTCTCTTTGCTTTCGCTCTTTCTGAACGGTGTATTGTTGTATGATCTTCGCGGACGATTGATGGATTGAAGGGTGCGCGGGAAACAAAAACCTTGAAAAATTGATACACGACCCCTGTGTGAAATAATATGGTAGAAATAATTCGTAGGAATTTTTACGTTACATATTACAGACGTGGCCGATTCACACAGGATTAAGATCACGGACGACCTCCGCAATTATTACAAATCACCCGAGGTCCCCAGATAACATTAATCCCGTGCGAATAGGACACTAGACAGGGACCTGTAAGGGGGACGCTCCAAGCAAGCTTTGTATAAGGAGGCATTTGCGCTATTGGAAAGAGTGTTTAATGGCGCTCAGGTTTCCGCCACGGGTCTTCAGGATGAAGGAGAAGTTCATGTAAGTGATAACAGGAGATACACAGACCGTCCAAGACACACAATGTAACTACTGTATAAAACCACAAACGCAAAAAAAGTTCTAATTCATGAATATCGTTGCAAGACACGATGAGCGGGCCCAAGCACCCTGCGTCTGCGCCTGCGCCGTCGCCACCCGGATGCACCAGAATGACCGACTTCCTGTTGAGTAGAGCCCACGACGTGCAATGCGAAAGTTGTTCAGCTCTAAATGTGTACCAGGTTTCGTGTGCATACAGTATGTGCAAGTGTTTGAGCGACATAGGGCTGATGTCATCGTGCTTGGGCCCTAATAAAACTAAAAATCTTGTGTCGTCCTCATCAGTGCGACGTTCCATATGGAAATCCAGTACGATTTCCATCACACTTCTCACTCTGCGTGTTTATTTATTTGACAGTAGGCAAATGTGTACAGGTCACCAGATCCAGAAGATGCAAACCAGCCACTACAGGCATTCATATATATATATATGTGTGTGTGTGTGTGTGTGTGTGTGTGTGTGTGTGTAGAATATTTTTATCTTTGGTAAACCCTGGCCTTCACCCGCCCTCACAGAAAAAAAAAAAAAACACACACACTATGTGGGCTTGTATCTGGGGATGTAAAATATATGGAAACGTTTTTTCGGTGTTTTCCGTAAATGTATGAAGGCCCCATGCATGTACAGTATATGTACAATATTGTACTGTTTTACATTGAACAAATTTTGTTATACATGTTTACAGAAACATTAACTATTATAACTGAAAAATTAATAAATGCATAACATTACAGAAGAATATTTGCATGCCTGTAAAGAAAGCAACAAATCACATGACAGACAAGATTTCAAAGAGGAAACAAAAAAAAAACAAACAAACAAAAAACAAACAAACAAAAAACAAACAAACCCTAATGTACTGTAGGCTCCTGGGTTTTACATGGAAATATAGAAACAAGCAAATGTGACAAAGAGACCTGAAGAACTTTGGCATTTTCTCCAGCATGCTCAGTAAAACCTAACAAATGTTTCAGGCTAATCTGTATCCGACACTACTGATTATTTTCAAGGGCAGAGATTTTCACAGTAAATATTGACTCAGTTTTTATTTTATTACTCTTTAGCACTCTGTATAGAAGTTCATTTTATGTAGAAATGTTTTTGTGTAGAATCGCTTTTGTATGTTCCCAAGACGTTTGAGCAGTACTGTAAGAGGAACAGCTGTTTTATTTTGTACACACACACACACACATCGTATAACGTATGTATACACACAACAGGATGTCCAAAGAGTCTTCGTATTTAGGAAAACTCCGATAACACTTTCTTGCAAAATGTTTTCCAAAATTTCCAAAGCAGATTTCGAAGTGCATTAAAGACCAGATGAAGGGGTCGGGCGCTTTTCCAGTAACTGAACTACTTTTATTACCCCTTTGGCTGGAAAATGTGTTTTGGGCTGGTATTCAAAATGAGGCTAATTTTAGTGAACGAATGTAAGTGCATAAATAGTTACGCTACAGTGCAAGTTCTAGAACTGATATTATTTAAGCTGGCTTTGAGCAGCGTTAGCTTTTTTTTTTTTTTCTTCCCTTCTTCTTACAATATGATCTGGCAACCAGCGCAGTGCACGCACGTGAGCGTATAATTTGTGCACAAAGCTCATGCTCAGTAACGAGGGCCAAATATAACAGCGTCTTCTACTGTATTTCATGCTATGATGATTAAACTTGGTAATTAATTCGCGGTTCACATGCGGGACAAACCGTCGGAGAAATCTGCCGGTTCAAGGATCAGGTCCGTTGTTGTTGTTGTTGTTGTTGGTCTTTCGGCTGGTCCCGGCAAGGGGGCGCCACAGCGGACCATTTGATTTTTCCATTTCTTTCTTTTAATATTCTGTTTTCTTAAACTATTTTTGCTTTAATTAATGTGTCTCACATAACTAATTTGTTGGAATTATGGTGCTTAGAAAAAATGCAATTAATGACCAATTGATTAATGATTGATAATGTGTTTAAGAAAAATCTGCGAAATTTGCAACCCTAGTAGACATCAAAAGGTTGGATGCACTTTTTAAATTAATGGCCTTCCTTTATTTGTATAATATGACATATGATCTAATCCCCTCTGAACAGAAGATAACGGAATGTTTCTGCTCTGAGAAGTTTTCGTGCGCTGCAGTCGTGGTGCGGCACAATTAATAAAATAAAATCGTGATTGTGATATTAACCAGTGTGATTATATGTAATCGCAAAAGGCTGCAGTTTATAACCGGTACTACAGTATACGCATCATCGTTAATGTAGGGCTTTAATTAGTAATACTTGTGATCTTTTGTGCCAATATTTGTTGTTGACCAAGATGAGTGCATTTGAAGACTAAATGGTACTTTTAATAGTTACATATCACAGTTTAGTGATTGTGTCAACGTAATCATGATGCAATAAATTTTTTTTATATTATAAATATTTTCTTTTAACTAAACCATGCAGGCTTAGACTGTCGGCTCTAACCTCAGGTGCTGTTGTTATCTGGCGATTTCTTAAACTTTTAACTCTAAATGAATTTCTCGTCTGTAGCAGAGGAAGAACTGTTTTGCCAAATGCCTAGATGTAGATGATTATGCCTTTGCACAATTGGCTGTTGTGTGTAATGCGTTACTTTGTAGAGTACTCAGATTACTTTTTTGATGTAACGAGTGATCTAACGCGTTCGGTCCGCCATTCAAGTACTCCGTTACTTAGTTACTTTTTAAAAAATGTAATCCGTTATTCAGACAATTTATGTAATCCGTGAGCCAGACAGCAGTCATTCCCAATCCATGAGTGTGTGTGTGTGTGTGTGTGTGTGTGTGTGTGTGTGTGTGTGTGTGTGTGAAACTCGTCCTACAAGCCCCGCCCCCGATACCCCCCCCCCCTTATTCCTGCTGTTATACCCCTCTCTCACCTATGCGGTTTGACTACGCGAGGACCGACGCGCGGAAAGATGGAAACCTGATCACAGCGCCGAAACTCGCGGTGAATCATGATGAACCGTACTTACGGCCACCGCGCGAAACCGCGTAGGTGAAATAGGGGTATTAGTAGTTAACAGATTATGGGCCAAATTTCACTGAGTGATGATGGAATAATTATAAAGGTCTTGACTAAAACAACATGCACGAGGAAGCACAAAGGAGTTTTCATTTTCTGCAGTGGAAAAGTACTCGAACTTTTATCAGAAAGCAACGCGGTAATGTAACGGATTACTTTTTGAAGACAGTAATTTTGTAATGTAATTAGTTACTTTAAAAAGTAACGTCCCCCAACACTGTTCACTAGTAAGAGAAAATGGGAGAAAGAAAAATTTTAATAAAATAAGAAAATTAAGGTTTTTGCTGTTTTTCTATATTTATAGCTGTAAGCTACCGTCACGTCAAACGGTTCTGTATTAGAGACGGAGAAAAAAATGGAAATCCTTTTTTAAATTTATTTATTATTTTTTATTCATTTTTTTTTTTTTACGCTTATGATAGTGATGCATAGTAATCGGAATTGTCTGGTTTTCAGCTCAGTCAGCCATGACCGATCAGCCTCAGATGGAAAAGATTCCGTACTGAGCGCTGAAGCTTCTCGAAGGTGAAACAGACGCACGTTTTTAGGCCGTAACATTATGAAAAGTTGCACGTGTTTAAAAATCCTCTGATCTGCCTTTTTATCTAAACCCTGCGAGCAACCTAGACTCAACCCCACTCATTACACACACTTACACACCGGTCTCAAAACACCACGGAAGCTAATTAGGCTCGAAACTCGTTCATCAGGAGCCCGTGTGATGAAGACTTTGTGAGGCGGTAAGATTGTGATCGTTTCTTTATAATCCTACAGGTGGTGCACTCTAAAGGATTCCCACATTAGCGCCCCTCGCGCGGCAGGAGTGAATTATTTGCTAATAATAATTATGGCGGATGCGTGCGGCTCTGTTATAAAAACTTTTTGTTTATTTTAATTAGATGTTAAAATAATGTTAAACTCTCGTATTTTAAGTTAGTTTGTATTGTTTAAAGGCTGCGCTTGAACTATCTAGAACTGATGGTATAAGGAACAGGCTACATTTAGTCACTCATGTTCAATTCAGTTGTGAAGCTGCGAGTTATGACATCAATGCTGCGTCTTTGTAACAAATTTGTAACATTCGTATATATAAATATATAATATCGAATCGTGGTATTTATAAAATAGCGATATTTACAGACTTGATTATCGAGACGAATCGTCCTCTTGGGTATTGCGATGACGTTGTATCGGGATATGACTCGAGATTCCCACTTCTATTCAATATAGTGTCACTTCCTGGCTTAGAAGGAAATGTTCCCATCAACTTTAATAAAAGTAACCCCAGGCCTATGTACCGCGATCCATATGTACCGTAGAAAAGTCTTATTTCTGTCTTTTATTTTTGTTTTTTCTGATTCGATTTCTTGTGTTCTGTTACATACTGTCATATTCTCATCGTACGACCTTCTCCTAAGATTAATATTTCTCTCAGAATGGAAAGGGCACTTATAATAATCGCCGCCGTCCTCTGAAGTAAGATGAATTATTGCGTCATCTGATCACGCGCTGCGAAAATGTAATTCCGTGTGGACAAACACTCAAGTTAATTTGTACACCTCGACAAACTGACGCACGGCATGCGGCCGTCGAGTTTCTTCCGGAGAGATCCGGACGCTTGCCGACATCGCAGTGTTCATATTTATAGTACAGTGTTGTGGTAATGTTGTAAAAGCCTGGGCCATTATTGTGATATTAAATTTTAACGCTTTGAATGTCGTACAAAAATGCTTTGGAAATTGACTTTTTTTTTTTCCCGGTTAATAGGGTATTGTGTCCAATCTTGATGGATGGCGTCTGCGAAACCAATTTCCTGTGTGTGAGGAAGAGCTGAGGTAACAGCAGGTTGGATTACAGAGCAGCTTTTCTTATTAAAGTAGGAAAGAAGTTTGGGAAACGTGGCATCAGCGAGCCTGAGGCGTAATGAAAGCGATGGTGCGTGATGGGATTAGAGCGAAGGGGGGAAAAAAACAATTGAATATAGAGCATCTTGGGTAAGAAAAGAAAAAAAAAAAAAAGGAAAAACAAAGGAGACTGTAAGAGCGGGTTTGAAAGGAAGGTTCAGCAGAGTGTAATGGCGCGTTCTCCGTCTCCTGATCCCGTGTACAACCCTTTCCAGCTGACCTTTCCTCTCGCTTCCATCCACTTTCTATTAGCGAAAAACATCTACCGTAAATATCTGACGCTTAATTGGAGGAGGATTTCCTCGAGCCCTTAGCCTTCCGGTTTCTCTCTGCTCAGACGCGGTTATGTAAACCTTCCCTCAAAACCACAAGCATCCAACTTTAAAACATCTGGAAGGCGAACAGAGAGTTGGAAACACACCCATGCGACGTGCGAGGAGGCGTCGAGCTGAAGAATGCGCTGCAAAAACTGGATGCCACAGGGTCATGTGTGTGTGTGGGTGTGTGTCTGTCTGCATCCAGTGCTCGTGTTTAGTTTGGGTTTTGACATAATCCTGCTTTCTTCTGAAGGAGCAGGGTTCTTTGTTCACAGCTCGTGCCTTGATCTTCAGAAAATCTCATTTTTGCCGCGTTATGAAACGTGTACACAAAAGGGTTCAAAAGGGCAACTGTTCTAATCCAAAACCATTTACTATGGAAACATGGAGCTGTGGTTATACCAGGGCTCTCGGATGTTTCTCCATTTTCCATTAGTGAACTGTACACCATTTAAAATGTGCACCTTATTTCTGAAAGTGATGAATACACTTTTTTGACACGCTCTCCCACTTTAATGTGCAGCGTCTGAGGTCTTCTGCATTCTCTCAGAGGTAACACACAAAGCAGACTCGTCATCTGGTTATCATTTCTTATGTGTGGAAAGGCATAATAGAGACAAAATAGGGGGCGGGGGGGGGGGGGGGAATGCTGTAATATTCAGAGTAAAAAAAAAAAGTCAATATTTTGAGAACGGTGTCATAAGGTTTTGAGAAAAGTTGTAATGTCTCAGAAATAAAGTCATAACGTCTCAAGAATAACATCGTAATGTTTGGAGAATTCTGTTGTAGTGTTTCAACCGCGAGGTTGTTGTATGTGTTTCAAGAATAAGGCCGTAGTGTTTCACGCATAATATGATAAAGTCTCGAGAATAATGTTGTAATGTTTCGAGAATGAGGGTTTAATGTTTCAAGAGTGAGGTCGTAGTAGTGTTTCGTGAATAACGTCATAATGTTTTGAACAATAAGGCCGTAGTGTTTCATGCACAATGTTGTAAAGTTTCAAGAATAATGGTGTAATGTTGTAGTGTTTCGAGAGTGAGGTTGCAGTAGCGGTTCGAGGATTACGTCGCAATGTTTTGAGGATAGCGTCGTAGTGTTTCAAGAGCAAGGTTCAAATTAAAATTTTGTCACATATAGTCATACAAAGTACAATATGCAGCGAGATGCTTATACAACCTCCTGTGACCTTGTTGACCTTGTTCTACTAGTGACGCCGTAACGTTTGGAGGGTTACGCCGTAACGTTTGGAGGGTTACGCCGTAACGTTTGGAGGGTTACGCCGTAACGTTTGGAGGGTGACGCCGTAACGTTTGGAGGGTGACGCCGTAACGTTTGGAGGGTTACGCCGTAACGTTTGGAGGGTTACGCCGTAACCTTTCATGAATAATATTGTCAAGTTTCGAGAATGAGGCTGTAGTGTTTGGAGAGTGAGGTCGTAGGGTTAGGGTTAGGGTTAGGGTTAGGCATAATGTTATAATGTTTCAGGAATTACGTTCTAGTGTTTCGAGAGTGAGGTTGCAGTAGCGCTTCGAGGATTACGTCGCAATGTTTTGAGGATAGCGTCGTAGTGTTTCAAGAGCAAGGTTCAAATTAAAATTTTGTCACATATAGTCATACAAAGTACAATATGCAGCGAGATGCTTATACAACCTCCTGTGACCTTGTTGACCTTGTTGTACTAGTGACGCCGTAACGTTTGGAGGGTGACGCCGTAACGTTTGGAGGGTGACGCCGTAACGTTTGGAGGGTGACGCCGTAACGTTTGGAGGGTGACGCCGTAACGTTTGGAGGGTGACGCCGTAACGTTTGGAGGGTTACGCCGTAACGTTTGGAGGGTTACGCCGTAACCTTTCATGAATAATATTGTCAAGTTTCGAGAATGAGGCTGTAGTGTTTGGAGAGTGAGGTCGTAGGGTTAGGGTTAGGGTTAGGGTTAGGCATAATGTTATAATGTTTCAGGAATTACGTTCTAGTGTTTCGAGAGTGAGGTTGCAGTAGCGCTTCGAGGATTACGTCGCAATGTTTCGAGGATAGCGTCGTAGTGTTTCAAGAGCAAAGTTCAAATTAAAATTTTGTCACATACAGCCATACAAAGTACGATATGCAGCGAGATGCTTATACAACCTCCTGTGACCTTGTTGTACTAGTGACGTCGCCACGTTTGGAGGGTTACGTCGTCACGTTTGGAGGGTGACGCCGTAACGTTTGGAGGGTGATGCCGTAACCTTTTATGAATAATATTGTCAAGTTTCGAGAATGAGGCTGTAGTGTTTGGAGAGTGAGGTCGTAGTAGTGTTTCAGGCATAATGTTATAATGTTTCAGGAATGACATTCTAGTGTTTTGAGAGTGAGGTTGTAGTAACATTTTGAGAATACAGTGGAACCTCGGATTGCGAGTAATGCGGTTTACGAGTGTTCCGCAAGACTAGCAAAGAGAGATTTCTTTTTTTTCCCCCCCGTTAAGACAGTGTTTCCATTGTGTGTTTGTTGTGAAACTTAAAATGCGAGGTGGCTTGCCTGCGCACACAAACAGAAACACTTATCTGTCTGCATTTATTTTGACTTTTTTTTAAAGGTAAAGTGCAGGTTAATTTTTTATTTTTACTTTATATATTGTATTAATTATTTTTATGTATTTATTTTTTGGGCTGTGTAACGAATAATTGAGTTTTCATTATTTCTTATGGGAAAATTTGATTTGGTTTACGAGTGTTTTGGAATACGAGACCGCTTCCGGGAACGAATTATGCTTGTAATCCAAGGTTCCACTGTAATGTCATAATATTAGTGTTTCGGGGAAAAATATTATATTTTGGTAATAAAGCCACAATGATTCAAGAATAATGTTGCCATTTTTCAAGAGTAACATCATAATGTTTTAAGATTAGTCAAGTTGTATTCTACATTAGAAAAAAACCCACATTATTATGGGAATAAAGTCATGATACTATGGCACACTGTTACATATTGGAGCGGTATGGGAAATGAAGCATATGGACATGCTAAGCAGTGGTGTGGGTTTGGTCTTATAAATTATGCAATTCTTCATTTTCTGCTTCACCAGAATCAGATTATTATTAATATTGAAACTATTTGTTAATTTTATATGTCTAGTATTGGTTACATTTGCAGTAACAGCTGTAACTCCGGCACACACTCGCACACATTACAGCAGTTGAGTGCATGATGTGATGTCGTGCATGGATTTTCAATTAAACTTTACGTTTATTGTAAAAGTCCATATGCCGTAACGCACCGGGGGTTCGGTGCTGAGTGTGCAGATTGATCGTTCTTGCTTGGCGTTCTCACTGAAAGACACACAGGAGTATTCATTATAGACATGGAAGTTCTTCATTCCATCAGCGTTAGAACTTTTTTATTGAAAAATTGTGAATTATAGAAATTTGACTATTAAATAATAATAATAATAAAAAAAATTTATTAACTCAGAACATTATATTGTAGCGAGTCGAAATATCTTGATTATAATCAAACACAGTAAGTCCCCGACTTATAAACATTCGAATTACAAGTTTCCGCAGATATGAACGGACAGCGGATCTACTTGCTGTTCAATCATGGAAGTTTGAACACTCACATGTATTGTACAAAAAATAGACATTGCAGTGCACCAGATACCAATATTGCCAGTGATTTACAATATTTTCAGTGTGTAAGTGAATGTATAAAATGCCGAATGTCGGGTATATTGTATTTGTGTTTGTGTGGGGGTGCAGGAGAAATGAGTCGACCTCACCGGTTTCAATGAATCAGTCCAGGACCACGATGATGGAAAATGTCTGTCCTGTAAAGCTTTCCTGATGGTGAACAGTCCTAATTTTGTTGGAAAATCTGCAACAAAACAGAGTTCACAGTCCAATACTGTGGAAAACATCTTTGAGACAAAAGGGCGATTTAAAGGCGCAGATTTCACAGAGAGATTAATTTCCTTAGGTGTGGTTACAGTGTGAGGAAAGGGGACAGGATATACATCATATACATCAAAGTGCTATAGCATTAAATGCATATAAGTCACTTTGTCTGACTTAAGAACAAATCAGACTTAAAAACCTGCTCCACAAATGGGACTTGTTCATAAGTCAGGGACCATCTGTATAACATCATTAAAGCTATTTCAAGAATAAAGCTAAAAGATTTCAAGTGTAGAAAATGTCTATAAATAAATGTAGGATTTATAAAATCCTATTAGTTTAAGGTTATAGTAATGTTTTAAAAGATAATATTGAATAAATGTAATTGTGGGCATTCGATAAGTTGTTTAAACCCTTTTAAAATATTAAGAAGTTTTTTTTTCTTGAATGTAGTACAATTATTTCCCATAAATACTTTATTCTTATCTTATTTTATAATACATGCGTACTGGAACTATGAGTTAATCGATTATGAATTTTAAACCAACTTTTGTTGGTCAGATCAGTTGATTGATTGGATGGGTAGAGTTTTGGATTTCAAATTGATTAAGACTTTTTGAATTATTTAGGCTTTTTTTTTTTAAGGAGCTATTTATAAGTTTAAATGGTCCAAAATTGATGAATTCCTTAGAAATATACTATAGTTTTTTCACAAAAAAAACAAACCAAGTGTATCTTCTATAAATACTCACATTTTGCAAGAGTATCGCTGCCGCTTTTTTTTTTATTTACATGAGTGGTTTGTGCATATTACCAACCACCGAAGATAATCACATTTATAATACGACATGACCTCTAAACAATGACACAGTATTTCAATATTTTACTTTTAGTAATTTTTTATATTTTTAACCCTGTATAGCCACTTGAGACATATCGGGCAGCACACATTAGTTCTGTTGAATCAAATTATAGCTAATAACCTGCGCTGGGGCTTTTATATTTTCTAGGTGAGCTAGATAATAAATTTCTGATTTGTCCACACTTCTTGCTTCTGAGCTTCTCCTGAATCATGTCCTTTGTAATATCAACAGTCTTTCCCTCGTTCGTCTTCACGCATCTCTTCCAGATGTCATCCACCCCCTTTTCTATTGTTATTGTTTTTATTTTATGATGGTTTATGACCAAACCTTTGTTGGTTTTTTTTTTTTTTTTGGTCCTCTAAATTTTTCCTTACATCTCACCCTGAGCTGTCGTCTTGATATGCTTATATATAATTTTATTTGTAACTAAATGAATGGTGAAATAGATGCACATTAACCCCCCCCACTCAACCTCCTGCAAATAAGAGGCAAGTTGGGAATGCCAAGGTTTACACCACATGTCCGATTTATACTGAAGTTTTATGATAAAATGATTTTTAGGCAAGATTCCATTTATTTATTTATTTTTATGTTCCACGTTTCTGCCGTAGTGAGCCTCCCACCCCCCGTGTTTTTTTTTTCTTTATCCCTTGTAAATGTTTGCTTTTCCTTCTCTTGGCATGGATATTTCACAAACGCTCGGTGTTGGAGAGCCGTATTTCAACAAAGCTGGCGCAATAATTTGACGTCTTGCTTTATGATACAGCTTTGTTATGGACCCCAACTGCTCATTTGGGATGAAGCAAATTTAGAGTTAGTGTGCCGCACCGAGCGAGAGCGAAAGCATTTTATTTCCTTTTTTCACAGGCGCTTCGGATCGCACCCAGCGGAGCGCGCGCCTGACGCATTTCTCCGGCGCTCTGTAACACTTGGCAGCCTCCACCAATCTTTTTCCCATAAAGCTTTTTATTCTGTGGCCAAAGCCCTGGATGTCCTCAGTTCAGCTATTCGACATACTGTATATGTGTAAAGAACAGTAGTAGCTTTAAATTATTGAAAGCATTCGTATTCTTGTAGTCGATGCAAGGGGCATGGACAAAAAGGCTGCAGAGAAGTCGTTCATTCTTTGGGTGTGCACTTTAACCTTTTATGACTATGATTACTGTAATCTGTAAGTAAACATCAGTGCCAGGGCAATAACCTGATAAAGAGCATTACCGTCTGTACCGCAAAGTCGTTATTGATGTCTTCCGGTCAAACCTCTGATGTTTCTCAGAAACCCTGATCAAGCTTCGGCTTTGAGGTCGAGGACGGTGCAAATTCCTGTCTTTCCTGAAATTCCTAAATTCCTAGCCTGTTGTATTTCAGACACGTTGTTGTTTTCCGGCTTGACCGTCACCACCGTGTCCTACTGCACACACTTGACCTTATAGAGTGAGGATGTTTAGACGAATGTGGAATAGCATTTATTCTGACCAGCACCTCTGGAACGGCCCTTTGAGATGATGAACTGCAGAGTCTGGACACATTAATCTTCCTTCCCCGAACCTTCATCTTCCTGCTGGCCCTCATCCAAACCTGCTGCTGGCTGGCATCACAAACAGACGACCAGCGGCACACTTTCAGCACAGCTCACATCCAGGTTTTCACCAGAAACAGGGTTGGGACCGGAGGTGAACTCTGGGACAATAGAAGAGATTGAATAGTAGATCTGTGGATTATAGGTGGAGTGTCGGATTAGATTTTTGGACAGTTTAATCTGATTCAATAGCACTAATGTTTGCTGATTTGATTTTTGTCAAACAGCTACATTTCCCACAGATTTTGAACAATGAAATGATGTGTAACTTGTATTGTTGATTATTATAACGTCAGGTCTAGTACAAAGTGATGCACTTTTTCTAGTCTTCTCAAAAGTGATAATATTCTGTTCTACACTCCAGTCCAGCAGGTGGCGGTATTGCACCCATCGCTCATAAACTCAAGATGAAGAAGAAGCGATAATCTCACAAAACATGAATATTTGCAGAAGATGGAATTCATCAGTTTTGGAGCATTTAACAATTGTGCCTTTACTAAATTATGTTTAAATTGTGATTAGATTCTGAAAAAAAAATTAAGCCTACATGCCTCATGTGCATTTGAAAAAAAAAAAAAGTAATCAGCATCAGAGACCGTGTGTGTAATTATCGCTTAAAAAAACCACACGCCACATCTTTCAAGCCGCTCCTCATATCACAAAGTCACAAAGCGTTGCGATGCAGTTTGAGGAATGCGCTATCCGCCCTCTTCTGCATGCATAAACTCACAGACGCATCTGATTGGCTAGTTTCTCTTAGCATTGATATACAATTTATCATTTTTACCCCAAGATACTTTGTTTTGTCTGGTATCGATTACCCATTTTTCTTTGTTCTAGAAAGAAAATGTGAATATATTTGTGTCTATTTATTTTGTAGCTAAAAGGAACAGCGCTACATCGTGCTACTGTATGTTTTTAACTGGTATAAAGCACTGACACTGGAGTCTCTTTCCGTAAATTTTAAAATAAGCATTTTAATTACACATTTCTCTCTACTGTGTAAAAGTCTTGAACCCCCCCCCCCCCTTTTTTTCCTGAGCAGTTTCAGAGGAATGGGTTTTAAAAAAAAATCTATTTTATTTGTTGAGCCACACAGAGCTCTATAAATCATTCAAACATAAAAAGCTTAAATACAAACATCTAAATTAAAGAATGAACCATTGAAAACAGGTGCAGGAACAATGACGGATGATCAGGCCGGTGATTAGTGCTGCTTACTGCTGATGGTGAATGCTGAGTGGTTGGAATAGAAGAGACGGGAAATGAGGTTGCTGCTAAGGTTGGTATAAAGGGAATAAAAATTTAAATTTAAGGTATCTTAAGGCACTTTGCAATTTTTTTTTCTCGCATTTCTTAAATTAAATCTACATCATTTAATTCAATTTAATATGAAGAAATGGGCTCAAGACTTTTACATAGTATGGAATATTATGTATACAGTGGAACCTCGGATTGTGAGTAACGTGGTTTACGTGTGTTCCGCAAATTTATAAGATTTATAATATAATTTTTAATCGGAAACCGAGCAAGTATTAGTTTACGAGCGCCGAGTATCATGTATCACGCATGCGACTCTTATTTTGACACAGAGCGGCAAGTGATCACAACTGAGGGAGAAGGAGTTTTACTGTTTAAGACGAGACGAGGGACTAATTCCACACACGCGTACGCCTCAATACACGGCGCCTGCGCGCACAAACGGAAACACTTAACTGTCTGGATTTATTTTAACTTTTTTTTTTTTTTATGTTAAATGCAGGTTAATTAGTTTTATTTTTTTACTTTTGTTGTATTAATTATTTTTATGTATTTATTGTTTTGGGCTTTAGAACGAATAATTTATGTTTTTATCATTTCTTATGGGAAAAGTCTATTTGTTTTACGAGTGTTTTTGGAATACGAGCCCGCTTCCGGAACAAACTATGCTCGTAATCCAAGGTTCCACTGAAAAAAAGGTTCCATTTCTATACCTTTATCACTTGGATATACAGTATTGAATGTTGTGAAAATTTTTATTTAGTTATTTTTTTATACTTTTTGTAAAAAAAAAGAAAAAAAAAAGAAAAGAAAGGTACCAAGGTATTATTTTTGGTGTATTCGCTCACCCGTACATGCTGTGTACGTGACCACAAAAAGACTGTTGTGGAGAATGGGTGGAAGGCATTGTGTGTGTGTGTGTGTGTGTGTGTGTGTGTGTGTGTGTGTGTGTGTGTGTGTGTGTGTGTGTGCGCGTGTGCGTGTGTGTGCGTGTGTACAAGCATGTCGGGTGGGAGGCGGTTGGAGTTGGGTTTTGAGGAGATACACAGGAAACTTGTATTGTGTGTCTGTGCTTGTGCACAGCAGGGAATAAAAGGAAACTGTGTGTGTGTGTGTGTGTGTGTGTGTGTGTGTGTGTGTGTGTTGGGTAAACAAATATGATGAACGGGATAATATTTCATTGCAAAGTTTATTCTTATTGGTCACAAGGTGTTGACTGTATATATTTTTAGAGCAGTAATTTCTGGCTGCATAGGTTTATATTAACACACCTTATGGTTTCTATGGTAACGACTTGTGTTCACATTCGGCCAGTACACACCGAATTTTATGCGCGAGTGTAGCGTACAGACTCGTCGTGTAGCTGTGTTGTGATCTAAAATCTTCATGCTTCTACATTATTTTCCACTCCAGCGTAACATTTGTGTCTGCGGCGTGGACGTGTGATCTGCCGCTCGCTGATATTTCATAGTGTTTGCTTAAATGTCATGAACAAATGCCAAGACTTTGTATATTCTCTGGCTTGCTTGGAATTTTATACATGAGCCCAAAACAGGCCAGACCTTGACCTACACACACACACACACACGGTCACACACACGGTCACATACACGGTCACACACACACACACACGGTCACGGTTACCGGAGCACATCTGCATTCATTACATCTTTTATTTATTTATTGCACAGCGGGACTTCAGCATACGAACATCCTGCCCTAAGAACTGAAATTTTGCAAGGAATTTGCTTTGGCATAAGAAGCATATTCCACATATATCGAGCGACCGAACCAAACAAGAACACTGGCTAAGTTTCGCGTACGTCTGGGAGCTGTTCAAAACAAAGCATTTTTTAAATTTTATTTTATGCAAGATATAGTCAAGACAAAGCATTATGGATCCCAAGAATGTTAGCAAGGACGGTAGCATGTCTCTTCCAGATGTTTTGATTGTTTTTATGTGAATATAGTGTCGGAAACTGGTAATATTAGTAGCTCGTCTAGAGAGCTGTAACCTCTCGCAGTCGGAGGCCTAGAGAGAGCTGATTGGCTGAGCTCTCTCAGAGGGTGGGAGGGATGAGAGGTACTTAGTGCTCCCACATTAATCACGGCTCTACAGCCAATCGGGGACGTCTGTGAGCTCGCGCTTACTCCTCAGAGTGTGTAACGCCGCCACAAACGATGCGTGAGCGAGTAGTTCGAAAAGATGCGGTCGGCTGTCGTCACGTGGTTAGGAACGGGGAAAAATTGGACACGACTAAAAATCTGTGAAAAATCCCCCGTTTTTTGGGTGGCTGGAACGGATTAACTGCATTTACATTATTTTCTATGGGAAAATGCGTCTCGCAATACGAAATTTTGGCTTAAGAACTCGCCTCCGGATTAAATCCCTATGCTGAATACACACATACACACACGTACTCATATACACACACACACACACACACGTACTCATATACAGACACACACACACATGTACTCGTGTATATATATATATATATATATATATATATATATATATATATATATATATATACACACACACACCTGTTTTTAGACAGATCTCTATGAAAGTTAAATGTTGAATTTAGTTTTCACATCATTACACATCGGATGGAGTAGTGTGTGTACAGTACACTTTGAGTTTTGTCAGTTGTTTGTTCCAGGTTTGTCAGTTGTCTCTTACTAGATGTTCAGTAATAGTATAGGAATGACGGTCAGTTGTCCACAAACTTTTGGCTATGTAGTGCACTGACTGGTTTAAGATGGTGTACTTTTTGTGACATTTGTTTAAAAT
>JAAGKR010011792.1:7900-18278 GCA_011419295.1 Clarias macrocephalus
AACCTGTTGGACACGTGAAGCGCAGAAGAGGTGTGCTCCGGTGGGCTAGCCTTAGCGTTAGCTTTGGCTGAACGAGTATGCCGCCAAGTCGTCACCCACTCGCCCCGCTGTGAGGGCTCTACTGCCGGAGTCGGGGGATGATTATCTCCGCCTGCGGCACCCAGACTTTCCGCTACGGGAATAACGCTGCTCTCGCGCTCTCTAACCCTCTCTAGAGTCTGGATGCGCTCCTCTAATGCTAATATCTTCTCCGTCAGGGTGCTCAATAACACACACCTATCACAAATAAAATTATCACTAATGACGGAGGAAGAATGTCTAAACATCCTGCACTCCACACACTGAGCGAGCTGAATGGTGGACATAGTAACGTACCTTTGTGCCGGAGTTGTGATTATTTGCTGATGGATTCGCTTGTTGTTGGTCAGATGATATGCACGTTCTCTCAAAAAGCGCAAAAACTGATCAATTCCAGTAGTATTAAAGCGTAAAAACTAGTTTGTTATTTAGTAAAAACGGGAAAAATATATAATTATAAAAAAAAAAAAAAATATATATATATATATATATATATATATATATATATATATATATATAATCTAAAACGCTGTTACAAACAAACGAGGAACTTTCGCGGGAAAAATACGAAAAACAGGAAGCTACGTCAACAGGAAGGGGTTGACGTAGCTTACCTGTCCGGTATGTTGTCCCCAAAACTCACATGAATTGAAATTGTGTAAGTGAGAGACTCAAAATGTGGATCTAACTTAAGCTTGTCAAGCAATTTCTCACACTTGTACAAAGATGCAATCATAACTGGGAAAGCATTTGGAACAGTCATTTCAAAATTGAGTGGTGAGCTCAATTTCCAGTTGTACATTTGCTGAATCTGATGTTTATGGACCAGTGTTTTTGAAATATTTCGAAAGTTACATACTACTTGGGCATGTCACTTAAGAGGGTGATGTTTGTCTTCGAACCTCATGCACCACAACTTGGAAAGGGGTCCAAATAAAGTCATAATACTCGGGTAGTGCGTCATATAGTGGTGTTTAGGAATTAAATTCCTATCAGGATAAAGAATCTTGAATTGTGTATGGTGATCTATTATTAGACTTTTAAGATAAGCAGCAAGCCGTTTTGACACAACAGGGGCAAAAATTATGTCACATGTTTCCCGCAACAACAGGAAAAGATGCCAATGTGGGCTCTTTGGATCAATTAAATCAACTAACAGGAAAGGCAAGATTAGTAAAAAAAACACCACATCTGTGATGCAGTTTGCTTAATAGCATTTTCAGATGTCCTCAGATTGACAATTACACTAGGTTTATTTTTTTGATTTCCATAGCCATAGTCAAAAGCTTCTATTCTTTCATTTAATAGTTCTAGAGAAAAACATTTCTCCTCATAAATGAAATGCCGCAGCATCAATTTGATCTCAAGAGGTACAACTCCTACTAGCACATCATGCATAATATCCACACCAATGTTCTCAGTTACATGAAAATACTGAAGGCTATTTAGGCATGAGTTATGCTTGACACCAGTTGCACTTGCGTCAATAAGTTGTACATGGTATGCATAGTTTTCCCTTGTACGTCTCTCTGTGTTATTTTCATCAAAAAACATACTGAGAACTTGATTTGTCAATTAAACAAAATTGACAAAATCTGTTTGCAGAGAAACTTTCCACGTAGCCACAGAGTGAGTGACAGGCAAGATTGTCTGCTGTCAGCAAACAGAGTGTTCCATAAAGTATTTGACATGTATCACGCATTTTGACCTCTATGCCATTCTGCTCAATTTCTTTTAAATCTGTTAAAAGTGGTTCCAGAATTCTGGCAAAACCATAAATGTCTTCATCAATAGAATTGAATAAAAGACATAAATGAATATTAGAAAGTATAGAATTGTTCTCTGAAGGCACATTTCGTAATGCAAAGTAACCGGCCCCCATTTTATGAATCTTTGTTTTAGATCCAAGAGGATTTGTTGTTTCCAAATCGTCAAAGTATAACTGAATCTGTAATGCATTGGGATGGTTTTGGTAAAGAGGATGTTTAGCATAATGAGCACCATCACAAGAATCATACTTTTTACCCTGTTTACCACAAGAACACATATACATGTTTTGCATTTTGTCACAGCTAAATAGAAATTTGATTGTGTTAATTATTGAGATGTACTGACATGTGACAGCCACTAACACCTGACTTTTTTCCCATTCTTTCTAACACAATCTAATCTGTGACCTAAAAAAAACCTCAGTTGGCTTCTCAAAGGAATAATTGTTAGAAAAGTATTTAGTTAGTTTAAATGGTGTGTCTATGTCCTTAAACATGTTTCTTGTCCTCTCAAATTCTTTCCTAAGTGTTTGAACTTCAGTACTATCTAGTGGAACAGCCAAGTTCTTTAGTAAAGAATTTGTCTTTTCTTGCAAATGATCTAAGGTTCGATCAATGACTTCTTTTGTGCAGGTTATACTTTTTTGAACATCGGTATAAGTTACATTAGCAGAAGCATACATGCGAGCAGCAAAAGCAGCAGCATAGTCTGTCAAACTTGAACTGCTCTGAGGAACTTGCTCTGTTTCAGACATTTGGACATTATCTCCAAAACTACTACATCTGCTTTCATCCATTTGACTGGATATATGTCCTGACTCTACTGAAGGGCATAAATTCATGTTACAATGAGCTCGGCTAAGATGTTTTAAAAAGGAATTAAAATTATAATACATTCTGGAGCAACCATTTTGACTATCGGACTATTGGTTGTAACTATCGGAAAGTGCATGCACTTCTCTTAAATGCCAAACTAACTGCTTTGTTTCACCAGAAACATTCTGAAGACACTTTGGACAGGTATACATGCTTATGTCAATTAGGGATGAGACTGCAATTTTGCAATCAATTCCATAACCTTTGAGCGTTTGCAAGAGGCCTGGGACAAAGGCAGGTCATATATGTACTCAAAAAATGAGAAAACTGAGAACAGTCGGCAGGGATACTGAAGATTGCACAGCCAGAAGAATTTGAAAAGTCTGTCTACAGCACAGGTCAGGCTTTCAACATCAAGAGGAAGGGCAAAAGAATTATTCTTCGCCACAATTACGTACTGGGCTCCATGTCCCAGAGAACAGATGGAAACCAACTGCGGCTGAGCTGACTTCAGGGACCCATTCAGAGATTCACTGAGCAAGGAGGTGATGTTGGTCCCACCCTACAGAAATGAAAAAGATGAAAAGCATCAGTAAATATTGCTACATGTGAAACAATTCTGTTTATCACAAGCTAACATAGTCAAACAAACCGGCATTTGCTCCAACAGGTATGAGATAGCAGATTTCACACAGCATTTACTGCCAACAACACTTCTCCCAGATGCCGTTGGTGGAAGAATATGGATGAGAATCTTCAACACAGTGTAACACAACTCACCTTGATGAAGTGAAGATGCAGGTCACATGCAAAAGATACATTTAAAACAAAATGAAATTTATTTCACACATTGAATGTTAAAATTCACATTTACTTCTATCATTAAAATCATGCTTAAAAACAGACACTGAGGCAGAATATCATACCATCATGCTGACTGTTGGCTTTCTACAGCAAGTGTCTGATGTCCATTTTCTTCTCCAAGGATGCTATTTCCTTGAGCTTTGGAATTATTGTCCCTTCCCATTTCCGGATGAACAAGATCTCTTTCCCATCTGTGTTCTTGGAAAATTCGATGTCGATCTTCAATGCAAAAACAGAAACAAAGAAATATTCAGGATAAAATGTATACGTTTGTGTTAAGTTCTCTCTGCTTAGTTGACCATGTCTGTTACCAATGCTGGCATGTCAAGAAATCTGAGATATTCCTTGAAGATTTCAGCAACAGTTGGTGATTTTGTCTTTATCCATCTCCTTCGGTAACTGTAGGTTTGGTCAATTGCATTCATTATTGTCTCTGGTGATGGTCGCATCCTCTTTATCAGGGTCAACCACTCACTTGGCACAGTTTCATCAGGACTTTCAGATGGTTGCTGAAATGTAGAATAACGAAGTTTCAAACTGTACATCCCCTGGCTCTGTTGAAGCTTCCGTCTGATGTCTCGTAGTCTCATTTCTATGAATCCACTGTGTGATGGCCCATCAAAAAATGCTCCTGACATGAGTACCATATAAATAGAACTTAGTAAAGTATACTAGAGCAGTTTATATACACATAACCTTTTTTTTAAACAATATACAAACATCCTTACATGTCCTTCATTTTCACCAAATGGCACTTGAATCCTTAACGAGGGGAACAATTACACAATCCTTTTTGCTAGTGCCAGCTTTTCTGTACCAGATGGATAGCTGAAAAAGTATTTTAATAAAAGAATAATTGCAAAAATGGCATTAACACAAAAATTGACAAATATGAAAAAAAAAACTCTTAAAACTGGTACTATAGACTGTTACACTTATCAAAATTAACTTATTTTGTTGTATGAATTTACAACTTATTTTTAAAATTGATAACTTATTTTAATGTAATTGAATTTATATTAATTTGCAACCAAATACAATTTATAACTGTTAACCATATACTTACAATCCATGTTTTTCTACGAGGTCACTGACAGCAACTTTAACAAGAAATTTTCTTGAGGAAATAGACAGCGTCTCTGTCTCATGTTCTCTCAGGACTGTTGGGGCTTTTTCTTCAAGGAGTGTCAGCAAGCTAGTGTTGCTCCCAGTTCGAGTTGCAATGACACTAGGAAATGACAAAAACATTTTACTTATTTAAATGTTTACTTTAAAACACTAAAATTATAAAAGGTTATACATTAATTATTTACCTGTAATAATTGAACACTTCCTTCTAACGAATTCTGGATGTTGCTTGCAATAGAATATATTTGAAATTTGTCAAGCTCCCGCACTTCTGCATTCACATCAGTGTCAATGAATTCTTGAAAATCTGTGTCAAATCTGAGTATTCGATCAAGGGATACTTGTTGAGACAGCTTAGTTTTGGCTGAGGCTATCAGTTCTCCGACACTTTCAACTGTGAACGTTTTTTTCCATGTTTCTTTTTCGTCTATGAAGACAGTTGCAAGCACTTTGTGTAAAATTGTTATAGTCACTGTAATCTGGTCTTCGACTTTCATCGTCTAAACAAAAGAAAACATTTTTATTAGGGCTGTCAATCGATAGTTTTTTTTAAAAATTGCGATTAATTGCATGACCGTCATGATTTAATTCACGATTAATCACATTTTATTTCAATTTCAAGCAACATAATGTCAGTTTTCAACCAGCACTACGTAACTTTTGGCGCTCTGGCGGTTAATAAACAGAGTTGCAAGAACATGCTAACCGAAGCTGCTTCTCTAAGTTTAAGTCTATGGCGATTCATGCTAACTATATGTTACTCCACAGTGGTGACGACGTGACCAGGCTACAATAGTCCAAAAATAAGCACTTTTTATAAGCGTACCGTGGTGATTCGGGGTAAAACAAAAACGCGGTTTGGAAGATGTACTCAATCATTATATACGTTTTGCAAATTCTGAACACAGAAAAGGTTACATACTCCAGATATGCTACAAAGCATATCTGAGAGAGAGCGAGAGGTGTGCAGCGGGAGAGAGACGCGCTTGTGCGACGTACAGTACCGGCAAGTCTCAGACAGAAGCCGCTTTTTTTGAGGGGGGAAATAGCGGGTTAATAACCCTGGTGAAATTCGAAATATTTCGTAATAATTTTAAAGGCACGGTAATGTTAAGGGTTTGATATCCGCTTAGTACTTATTAAAATTCTTGAAGCACAAACTTACAAAAAAACGCGACAAACATGCTAGCTTGCGGGCTAATGTTAGACAGTTTACAGTTAGTTAGTTTACAGACCTCACGTATATTTGGTGTACAAATGAATCGAGATAACATTATAAAAGGAAAAAAAAAACACCTTAGACAATTAACACAAAATCTTTAGCAATGTGTAAAAAAAAATATTAACCATTATAGATGTATTTTAATCATTTTCACTCACCTGAGGCAGAGAGCAGCATCATTTGACAGACTTGGGGAAGCCAACGGTGAACGCCAACGGTCATGCGCGTGCAGAAGCTCACGGCCAATCCAGTATTTTCAACTCGCACATTCAAATGCTTATTTTATATTCCCATCACTATATAAATACACTACATTAGCACAGTAGACGTTTTTGATTAAATAAGGGGGAAAAATATATATTCATTTTGTATTGCATAAATGTATTTTACACAGTCATTGTGTAAAAACTAAAGCATGCACGATATTTACACACAATGTGTCTGTAGTAACACAAAATGTGTTAAGAACTGTTTAACACATATTTTGTGTAAATTTCTAACACATTAATTCTAAGAGTGTGTGTGTGTGTGTTCTGCGATGGATTAGCTTCTGTCCATTTTTTTTCCATCCCTGCCAAGAATTCCTAAAAACAGCCGTGAACACCAAATTTAATGAAATGCTTTATAATATAACTTAATTAAAATCAATTCAGTTTTATTCATATACAGAGCTTACAGAGGCCAGTTGTTACAAAGCAGCTTTACATAAACAAAACAAAAAGGTAAATGAGGTTGACATGTAGGAGGAAATATGTATTAATCAAAATAATTAGACTTTTTAAAGTTTATATTTTCATATTGCTTTTTGGTGAACATGTTTGTTGATTAGTGTTTGTAAGTTTGAAATGTGATCAGTACTGCAATGGTTTTGGAAAAAGTCAACCTGACTCTTAATCAGTGCTTGGTAAGGCCTGAATCTGAACATAATGTAGATGATACAGCAGAACACCTTCCGCAGATTACTGCTCACACAGATGCCCTACTCTTCACTCTTTGAAACTGGGAATATAAACCTCTGGTTCCAAATGCCGGGGAAACGGTCAGCTTAGAGAAGCAGGTTGAACAGTTTTAACATGGCTCTCTTTTCTGTCCTGATGCTGTCAGGAACATACACTTTCCTGTCTTTAAGGTTCCTGAGTGTGTAGTCAAGTGGGTTAATTGTTTTATATTATGGTTTCTAAAATCCCTAGTTCTTTTGGGATTCCTTTTAGTTAGGTTATAAGAAATTTGTTGGGAGATTTCTTTAAAGACTGATTCAAAACTTTCCATGTTTTTAATCTTTTATGTATGTGTCCTGGGGGTGTGTCGAGTGTAGGATGTTTACAGTGCAGAGTCTGATACAGCAGCAGAGGAGATGAGCAGATCCACTTGATTACCTTGATTACGCACAACCTGCACACATCACACACTATACAGGGCTAATGTGTGTGTGTGTGTGTGTGTGTGTATGGACCAAACGTACAGTGGGCTCTCATGCTCTGACACAGCATTTTTGGCACTGCACAACCTGTGTTATTCGAGTATGTTAAGACCTCGAAAAAGCCATCGCCACTCGGTTGCACCGCACAACCTGCACACATCACACACTATACAGGGCTAATGTGTGTGTGTGTGTATGGTGTGTGTGTGTGTATGGTGTGTGTGTGTGTATGGTGTGTGTGCGTCGTGAGAATTGTTTCTGTGCATGAGTGTAAACCTTTGTAATATCAGTGTATGTATGTGTGCATGTGTGTGATGTGTGAGTGTGTTTGCGTGCATGCATGCATGCGTGTGTGTGTGTGAGCGCGTTAGTGTGTGTGAGAGTGAGGGATAGAGGTGTGTGATGTGTGGCTGTGTCAGGCTGTGTGTGACGAGTAAATGTGCTTGTGTTTTATGCTTGTTTGTGTGTATGGTGTGTGAGTTTGTGTGTATTAACATTAGTGATGTGTGTGTGTGTGTGTGTGTGTGTGTGTGTGTGTGTGTGTGTGTGTGTGTGTGTTCTGCGATGGATTAGCTTCTGTCCATTTTTTTTTCCATCCCTGCCAAGAATTCCTAAAAACAGCCGTGAACACCAAGATAATTACTGAAAACAAATAAATAAATTAGTGAATGAGCTGTTCCCTAATAATCCAGTATGTGCCAACAATTTCATAGAAAGACATTCTGAGACTCTACCAAACAAAGACCATGTGAACACATCTGTGTCAAGGTTTTTGTAGAGTGCAGCTGGATTTCCTGTCACTGTGGGCGCCAGAGCACAGTAGTATAGTGCAGAGTCTGATACAGCAGCAGAGGAGATGTTCAGATCCACTTGATTACCTTCTTTAACGTCAGCAGTCATTCTTGGAGGTATATTCGGACTTAGATCCCCATTTTCATAAATATAAAGAAGGAACTCAGGTGCAGATTTTGGATATTGCCTGTACCAGTGCACATAGATTTGTGTATCACTTGTTTTGTATTTGCAGGACAGAGTAGCTTCATTATCTTCATCCAGAACTTTATGAGTGAAAAGTGGCTCTATTGAATTTGCCATGGAGTTGTCTGTCATAGAGAAGAGAATGTAATATTTATACAATTAGAACACAATTATATAACCCAAACCCATTCTGCAGCATCTTAACACCAAACAAAGTAATTAATCATTAAATCAAGACTTAAAATGTCTGCAATAATAATAAAATAATAAATAATAACTCACATACTGAAAGCCACAGACACATGAATACGAGAATGAACATGATGAACGATCTCAGGTAAATGAAAATAAGCTGATCTTTCCGTGCTGTAACATGTTACCATCATAAAGCCTGATGAAGCTCCACCCCACAGCATCACATGTCAGTATGACAGATTGTTTATTCTTACTGAACCATTGCAGCTTTACACTCAGCCTCACAGGACGCTGATTCAAACCAACACACTACCACCAGCATAATTATTGCCTGTTTGTATGAGGTTCTTTAAGTGGAATGCAGTGTTAGATTTTTCATGCCAGATGTAAAAGGATGCACACCTTCTGAAAAGTTACACATTTGCCTTTCAGACCACAGAATATTTGACCAAACATACAGTAGGCTCTCATGCTCTGACACAGCATTTTTGGCACTGATTTTCAGTCCGAGGTAGTTGTAGTGTAATGCTTTAGGACGGTGTTTCCCAGAGTGAGCACATGTCTGTTTATCTGAGATCTGATTTTTTTTTGGAAGATGATAATCTTGCCAAAACCAAAATTGTATTTCAAAAGAAAGTTCTGACTGTACTGGTCTAGTAGGTGGAAGTGCTGTTGCAAGCTGTGCTCAGTAGGAGACAGCAGCACCATGTTGTCTGTGTAGAGCAGAAATTTTACTTTCTTATTGTTAGGGGGAATCCAGGGGCTGCAGATTGTTCCAGAAACACTGCTAACCCTATAAATATTGAAGAGAGCTGGACTCAAGCTGCAACACTGTCTCACCCACGGTCTTAATCAAAATAATTCAGCTTTTTTGCTTTAAGTTGAGTTTATTTAGGGCCCAAGCACTACGACATCAGCTCTATGTCGTCATAGTGTGTGAGGGACCGTCTTGTTTTCCTAAGGATTATTTTTTTCTACCCTTTTGGACTTTTCGGGGGTCTTAACATGCTCAAAAACTCATGAAACTTGGCAGACAGGTTGGAAGCTGCTGCCATCAGGATGCCTGAGAGTCTCGTGGCCCGGGGTCCCAAGGGGCCCCCACACGAGATTTTGCCACCTAGCTCATTCACACTTTCACGTAGGCACATGAAACTCGGTACAAATTTAGAGCTCATCGATCCGAACAACTTTTGCGCTCCATGTCCTGGGCTAAACTCAACAGGAGGCCGGTTATTTTGGGTCGTTCGCAAAAACGCACACGATGGATTTTGACATACTCCTCCTAGGGAAATTATACAATTGCTACCAAACTGAGCCGAAGAGATCTAAAGACATTGAGGATGCAAAATTACAGCGATATCTCAAACGGGTCAGCCGTTATAATGTCTTAAACGTACGCCGAAAAATGATTAATAACTTTCTGTGTGGCATTATATTGAGTGACATTATATTCAGTGACACTTAATGTGACATCACATTCAAGAACATGAGGCTGTGGGGCTTTTCTTCCAGCACCTGCGGCCTATTGTACGCACATGGACATCACAAATGTTGACACTCACACACACACACACACACATCACTAATGTTAGTACACACAGACTGACACACCATACACACAAACAAACACAAACACAAACACATTTACTCGTCACACACAGACTGACAAATCCACACGTCACACACCTCTCTCACTCACTCTCACACACACTAACCCTCGCACACTAACGTGCGCACACACACAAACATGCATGCATGCACATAAACACACTCACACATCACACACATGCACACATACATACGCACACAAAGACACCTCTCATGACACAAACACACACACACACACACACACACACACACACACACATTAGCCCTGTATAGTGTGTGATGTGTGCAGGTTGTGCGGTG
>JAAGKR010011793.1:0-18278 GCA_011419295.1 Clarias macrocephalus
ACACACACACACACACACACACACACACACAAATGGAAGTGTAAGTAGTGGCTGCGATTTGGTTGCTTTAACGTTTTTCTTTCTTTAGCTTTGGCCTTTTGCATGAGCGAGCGTGGTATCGACATGTCAGTTATTCACGAGTCATATTGCACTTTTTTATTTATTTATTTGTTTTTTTAAGCTAATCATTTAAATGTTTGTCATTGTGTGCAAGTATAATTTACAGCTCATGTTAGAAAGTCCATAAATACCGCCAAACTAGCATTAGTTATATAATTGCACATTTCTGCACCACAGGTCAAGAGCGTAATTCAAGGTCCACATTTAAACTGTAGAAGTGACTTAACCAGAAAGGCTCGTTTTTAATCTTTCCGGAGCTGCCGATCTCTTGGGATTTTTACACCACGCTTTCCTCAGAATGGAGAAAAGAGAGGTCTGAAAAGAGCGACCGGACCGGTTTGATCTGGTTTAGCATGAAGGCTATGGTAAATAAACAACGACTCTTTGCAGCAGTGGTGAGCAGAAGAGCATCTCAGAGATCTTAGCCAAGAATTAAGACTACGGTGGGGCCGCGCTCCCTGAAAATGTGTAGAAGACAACCTGTTTGTTTTTTGAGGTGTTTTTTTTTTTTTTTTGGATTCCATTTGTCGACAGCTGGACTTAAATTAGAGTATGACATAAGTTATTTAGGAAGCTTTCTACTCTTACATTCAGCGAGGAGTAGGACTGCTCCTAGGAAAGCCTTCGTCACAAAGTAGTGGTGGTTGTGGATTCTAAAGGTTTTTATAGTTTTAAATGGTGGAAAGCTTTATGCTTTATGCACACAGACCAACCTTTTTTCAGGCCTAAGAAATTTAAATGAAGTCCTCAAATAAAATTTCATATTCAGTTGATGAATTGAACTGCAATTTGAGGCATGAAAGGTTTATTTTTCTCAAATTTTTTGTTAAGAGTGAATACTTTTTTTCTTTGTTTTTTTATTGTAATATTGTTCAAGCTTGAAGGAAGTGGTTTGTGGTGTTTGTTTTTCTGACTGAGCAGATTTTCTGTTCTGTCTGTGTGGGATTTTTCAGTGTGATCTGGCAACCCTAATGAAAATGTAATTTGTGAACAGTTTTTCACTCAGGAATGAGACACAAATACACCACCGTACAGTGGTAGCAGAACTCTTTCTCTCGCTGTAATGGTTACCAGTGTTCCTCTACAGCATCACTGACTGAAACGCTGTCGTTTATAGATCTTTACTAGATTAACTCCTTTAGCAGATATTGTCTGAAGCCACAAAGCAGGGCAACAGATTGACTGTCGAGCGAGGAAGCGTTTCCTGTGGTGCCTTGTTTTTTTAATATACAAGAGAAAATATAGATTGTTCATTTAAAAGTTGTTAGAGTAAAAATTAACAATAGAGAATCACTGTTTTTCTACTACTTTGAACACCGTTGCTAATATTATTGCTGCATATTGTTAGTTATTCACTCTAATTTCTTTTTTTTTTCCATTTTTTTAAGTGGGGACCCAGCTTGGTGCAATGGTACATCCAAGGTGAGTTCATCTTAAGACAAACAAGTAAATGAGACACAAGCATTCAAATTAATATCTTTTTTTTTCTTTCTTTTTTAAATATCTTTTAATACATTTCACTTTTTGCTTCTAAAATATACACACAATTATTTGTGAAACAATTTCCTATGAAGTTCAGGTCTAGAAACCTTGGTTTTAGTTTCTCCCTCTGTGATGTGTTTAAATCTCCTTAACCACTTGGTTACTTTACATTAATGCTCAAGGAGCTGAACGTTATGTTCATAACCGCCGTCTTACTTGATGACTCCAAACCTTTTTCTCATCAGCCCACAGTATTCCATACACAGCTGTTAAGAGCATACGCCTCCTCCATTAAGAGGAATTCCACCTCAGGACCGTGCGGGTTCGCCTGTGTTGAGCCCCCCCCCCCCCTTTAATTCAATTAGATTTTTTTTCTTTCCAAAGATTTTAACATTTTATTTAATTGATGAATGGAATGAATTAATGCATCCTAGAGTTTCACTCTTTGTACATTCCACTGAAGGCAGCCCCATTTTCCATTTTTTTCCCCAAATCTTTTTCAAATGGCATTTACTGTTCCTTTATCAGGATTTTCTCGTATTTTATTACAAAAAAAAAAAAAAATCCGGAAAACTAGCAAGTGTGATTTTCTCCTATATTTTTATTGCACTTTAGAAAGTGTGTAAATTGCAGGTTCTTGACTAATTACATGAGCTGGTCTCCTTTGTGCCGTTTGTGATGTTGCGCTATAATTGTGTTTCTTTCTTTTTGTCCAGGGCTATAATAACAGAAGACTTTAAAGTGCCTGATAAGATGGTGGGCTACAGTAAGTACAGCAGTGCAGGAGGGGGTTTTATGTAATTCTGAGACATAATTGCAATGAATTACAGTTGTACAAACCCAGGGGTTTGTCTCACACACACACACACACACACACACACACACACACACAAATCTTCACTGTGTTCACCTGCTCATAGACGCAGCGGCGGCACCGTGTTAGACAGTGTCTGCGCTGTTATTTAAAAAATACCAGACACGTCCAGCGCGTGAGTGAGAGGGTAGTAGCCAGGTGATGTTTTGTTCCTACAGTAATAATCTAAACTTAAACATCATATCTGATTGATTGATTGGTTTTATTCTTCTCTGGTGAAGAAGGTAGTCCAAATGCCTGCTGTATTGAAATTTCATTTTATTTTTCTCCCTTTAGAACCTAACTAATAATTGTTTGCAGAAACACTCGCAATTTTTCGGGAACCACAAATATCCTCTGCATTTATTTATTTATTAATTTATTTATAATGGCTTTTTTTTGTGGTAATATAGTTTTTCATACGTTTTAATTCTAAACTATTAAGAACAATATAATTTACTAATTTTGTAACACGTATTAACATAAATTCAGCTAAATTTCCATATAAAACATAATACTGTATGCATTTTTTTTCAGTACTGTAGAGCGAACACAAAGCAAACGTAGAAGGAAAGCGCGGCTTTATACCAAAGAAAATGCGCTTGCATTAATTACTCTCAGTACATACAGAAGGGTAACATCTGTATTTTACATTTTAGCACTGCGGCAGACACAGCAGTACAGTAGACAAGTTTACCTTTATACTTTTCCTTTAAGGGTAATGTATTACGCAGAGTTTGAAATTAAAGTGTTTTTGGGAGCATATTTAGGGTTTAAACTGTAAAAATTGGCTTTTATAGGCATTTTTTGAGGGGGACCAGAACCAAAATTCAAGGCTTTACACAATTTGCAGGTGCTCTAGGAATGTAACCCCCGCCAATTTCGAGGGTCGCTGTGCATCTTTCATGCATCTTTACTTTACTTGAGTAGCTTTACTTTTTAGAGGATACTTTATACTTTTACTCCACTAATTCCCACTAAAATATCTTTACTTTTGCTTAACTACATTTCTGCATGGCATCAGGAATTTTCATAGTGATTGAGGGTTTGCTATAAAAAACTCTACTGTGAGCTAATGTAAACCCTGGACTTTGCATTTGAAGGTGACTCCTTTTTCTCCTAGTGTACTTTTCCACCTTGTGTACATGTAAATAGAGAACTTCTACTTTTACTTGAGTAATATTTTTTTGCCCTAGGAATCTCCTCCTCATATACTCAGGGACAGGATTTGGTTGTTCTGGTTCTTATATTTCAGATTGAAATTGTTCTTTGCACTTTATGAAGCTGGAAGGTTTTCAGGACAGAGGAATTCGTGCTTTAAGGTTTCTAGGAAACGCTGCAAACTGTGGTTTTATTTTTTTTGTGCGCGTGTGTCAGGACACACAGATATCGTTTGTAGATACTTGGAGAGATAAGAGGATAGCGAACACACAGAGCGGACACAGGCTCCCAGATACATTGTGTGTGATGTCACTGTTTATTAAACAAAGTTCATTTTTGATCATGTTACAAGCGAAAGACGTTTTGGAATGTGAAGATGAGAATAATAATCAGGATACGTTAACTCTTTAATTATATTTTCATATAATTTTATTTAGTGTATAAATCATGTAATTATATCATATTCATGATGTGATGTGTGTTTTTCCTCCAGTTATCGGCCGTGGCGGTGAGCAGATCACTCGAATCCAGTTGGAATCCGGGTGCAAGATCCAGATCGCCGCCGGTGGGTGTTCACTCCTGAAGAGACACCACTATAACCACCCCATGCTCATTTATCTCACACCACAACCTCATCACCCAGAGCTAACTTCTCTCTCTTTGACTACTTTTTTTTTTTTTGGGGTGCTGTTATCTGTTTTCACTAGGTAAGGGTTTTTTTTGGTGGTGGTGTAAACTGTGTTTTGTTTGTGTGTGTTGCTCTTGTAGACAGTGGAGGTATGATTGACCGGCCTTGCACCTTGACTGGGAGTCCAGAGAGCATTGAGTAAGCTCTCATTATTTCAAGGCATTCTGTCATGTAATGTGTGTGTGTGTGTGTGTGTGTGTTAGAGAGAGAAATATTTTTGCTGTGTATTTAAACTACACTTATTCTCTTTCAGTTTTAGTACAGATTTTGACTGTGAAAAGTGAAAATGCGTACTAACATTAAGAATTCATTTCAAACTCGTTCAGCAGGAAGATTTAGACTGTTTCAGCCTGCAAGTGCAATCACAATTTTTTTTAAATATATATTATTCATTTATTTTATTTAATTAAGGCACTGAAACCTTTTTTTTTCTTCATAAACATAGTGGAACCTTGGATTTCAAGTGTTTTGCAAGACGAGCAGAAAGTCAGAATTAATTTCAACTTGATAAACGAGCGAGGTCTTGACATACGAGTCCTATAGTACTTTACACTCTGTTGAACGTCACGTGATCATAACTGAGCCAGTGGTGATTCTCTCTCGTGCTGTGGGATTGTGGGTAATGGTCTCCCATAATTTTTTAGTCTCAGTGAGCGTGTCACTCAGTCAACATGTGTGCGTGTACTGTATACTATAACATTGTGTGCCCGCGTGGATGAAACAACACTTTTTTTTCGTGTCCGAGTATAGCGATTGTTCTTCAGTAATTGTACTACAAAAATGGCCCTCATGAAGAAAAAGGTTAAAAAGTCTGTAGCAGTGCGGGAGATGAATCTGTGTAACGACAATGCAACGTCACAAAATCCTCAAAAGGAGGCAAAAGCGAGAGTTTTTAGAGAGACTGCTTGTTAAAGTTGCACACAAGAAGGAAAAGATTCCAGAATGCCGACAGAGAGCCATGATTTTGTTAGTGATGATGGAAGTCGTCCTACTCAATAACCCCTCCCCTCCCCTCCCCTCCGAGGTTCCGTTATTACTTTTTCGCTTTGATATCCGTGTGCTTTGATGTACAAGCACGGTTCCAGGACGAATTATGCTCGCAATCTAAGATTTAACTGTAAATGCATCTGTTTTTTTTTTTTGTTTGTTTTTTTTTTCTTTACACTGTTAGAGGTTTACCCTTAGGTTCTGACGTGCACTTTGTGTCCTCACTTTTTGTATATGTGCATGCACACGTTTAGTCCTTTTTGTTATCCTGATCTCCGTGTTCTTGCGTCCTACAGGCAGGCGAAGCGGCTGCTCGGTCAGATCGTGGAGCGATGCCGAAACGGGAACGAGACCAGCCAGGATGTCCCGATTCCCGCCAGTAAAGTGGGTCTGGTCATAGGCAAAGGTGGAGACACCATTAAACAACTTCAGGTGGGATTTATTAAAAAAAAAAAAAAGTATTCATAACATAATGTTTAGCTTTGTTAATGTCGAACTTTAATCCGGTGTTTAATCAGGAGAGGACAGGGGTGAAGATGGTGATGATTCAGGACGGCCCCATGCCCACTGGAGCTGACAAGCCTTTGAGAATCTCTGGAGATCCTTACAAAGTGCAGGTGAGTCCTCTCAGTCATGTCATGTGGATAATAGTCGCGGCAATTTTTTTTTCATTTACGTTTGTCATTTGCCAAAATTCCCCTTATATGTTTATCTTATTATAAAATCCTAGCATTTAAGGGTTAAGCGGCAGCTTGGTGGTGCTGAGGTTTGAACCGATCAGTAGTCCAGTTGCAGAGCTACCCCTGCCCCAAACCAGTACAGTATGTAGTAACTCGTCGCTGTTTGTGTGTTTCCTGCAGCAAGCACGTGAGCTAGTATTAGAGATTATTCGGGACAAGGACCAGGGAGACTTCAGGGCTGGACGACTGGGAGACTTCGGCTCAAGGCTGGGAGGAACCAGTATGGATGTAAGTGTGCAAGCACACAAGTGTTCATAAGTGTTCTTCTGTAGATACATCATGATCTAGTCCTTGGTCATGTCATGCTGTAGGTTTATGTTTGACTCAAAACCGGCTCCGATTGAAAATGAATGACTTCCGGTGTCTTTGACGCTCTCGCCGCGTTCGGTGTGAACGCAGGGTTAAGCTTAGAGATTCCATTATGTATCTCAATTGTTTTGTGTGACGACTCATGACTCCACAATCATTTATCAGAAAAAAAAAATTTTTTTCAGCTTGTTCGACCATGACCGGGTTAATAATCGATTCTGTATCTAGCACACAAGCTTCTGAGCAGTGCAACAGAAACGCATATTTGCGGCATTACAGCGCTACAATGGCATAAAAATGCCAGGCCTCACAAATTTCCACCTTAATTCAATTCAATTTTATTTGTATAGCGCTTTTAACAATTTTCGTCGTCGCAAAGCAGCTTTACACAATCACACCTTAAGGATGGAAATTTAGCAAAACATTTGGTTGCGTCAAATTTGCACGTATTTTGTGCAAGATTTAGTGGAGACATAGCACCATGGGGCCCAAGAACGGTAGCAAGAAGAAAAGTGAGTCGCTTTCAGTTTGGATTTTAAAGCAGCCGGTGTCATTTTATAAATGTTTTCATTGTTTTTATGCACTTATTTATTTATTTTTTTTTTATAATAGTGTTGGATATTGGTAATATTTTTGGGTGGCTGGAACGGATTATCTGCAGTTACATTACTTCCTATGGGAAAAGGCGTTTCGCAATATGAAATTTCGACCTCGTCTTCGGAACGGAATAAATTTGCACACCGAGGTACTGCGGCGTATTTATAAAACCGTGATGAGGAATTGCTCTGCAAATCGAATCGGCTCCCGGGTATCATGTTGTGACGTATCGTATCTGGTACATCTCTGGTGATTCCCGCGCCTTACCCGCTAGTTTCAAGATCGTCACACAAACCGCTAGCCCCGCATTACTTTTCGTACACGTAGTATCGACACTGGCAGTGAGGTTTGTTTTCAGTACCGGTCTTCCTAACACTAATTTTGGGTCTGTGTGTGAGCAGGTGCCGGTGCCGAGGTTTGCCGTGGGCATCGTCATTGGAAGAAACGGAGAGATGATCAAGAAGATCCAGAATGATGCCGGAGTGAGGATTCAGTTCAAGCCGGGTCGGTACACCTGCAGCACATTGCCTCGTTTCTGCTGAAAGGGAACGAACGGTTCAGCAGACAGCTAAATAAAATAAACAAATAAATAATGATAAATAATGCACTTTAGTCCATTTGTATGAATAAGCGTGCCATGTTGTTTAACCTAAAACCAAGCGAGTCTGCGAGTCTTCAGTTTTTTTAAAAAATTTTTTTTAAAGGCCAAACCTTTTTAGTTAAACTTCAAAGCGAGAATCGTTTCAGTGTTTTTTTTTTTTTTTTTCCCTCTCTCTCTCTGCGCTGCACTCAAGACATGTGCAGGCACATTTACCTCAAACAAATCTCTTAAGTCTATGAACAGGACACAACGTAACAGGCTGCTGAAGTGTTCAAGGCTTTAAGGCAGATTAACGGTGCCGCTAGTTCTTTTATACTCGCACGTGTCTCAGCAGGATATCAGCATTGAGCCATACTTTGTGTAGCAGGTCAAGCAATTTTTTTTCCTTTTTTGACAACTTGGAATGTGTGAGTTTGGCATTGATTGGTTAAAAGATATCGTCATCGATCTGTCCTGATTAATGACTCTGTCTCCTGTCTGTAGGATTTCTGTTGCCATGCACAAAATTAATTAATTATTTTTTTCAAAGTTCAAATTTAGTTTCAATGAAATGAAGGGTTCCAATTTTATTTATTTTTTTTTGGGTCTTTGATCACAATTCAACTAGATTTTTTTTCACATCACTCATCCATGATTCAAAGTATTTTTTTTTTCCAATTAAGGGAAAAATAATGGCACCCTTGTCTTAGGAAAAACGTTTTGCTATTAAAAAAAAAAAAAGTTTCTCACTCTCAATATAACTTGAGTTGAGAAATATTTCGAGTTTATATGAATTTGTCTCATTTTTGGGCAGATCCAAAAATACACTAGCTGTGAGGTGCTTTTTGTGATTTATTTATTTACCCCCCCCCCCCCCCCCTCCTTACACCTTTAATCAGATGATGGAATCAGCCCGGAGCGTGTCGCTCAGGTAATGGGACAGATGGATCGATGTCAGCACGCAGTTCACCTCATCAACGAGCTGGTCCACACAGCGCAGGTAAAACAAGTTGCTGAATCACACACGCATCATCAGCATTCAAAGCTCTACACCTTTGTGAAAACAGTTTATTTATGCCAGATTAAATTTCCTGAGCTTCAGTGGAGAAGTACAAGTGTCTGATTTTTCAAAAGGGTTTGTTCTGGTTCCCCCTCTCAGGAGCGCGATGGATTCGGGGGTGCCCTGGGTCCACGCGGCCGGGGAAGAGGCCGTGCCGACTGGAACCTGGCTCCGGGAGGACTACAGGAAGTGACCTACACGATACCAGCAGACAAGTGCGGCCTTGTGATTGGGAAAGGTAGTGTGTTTCTGCGTCTCTTTCGGTGTGTGGATTTGGCTCGTTCCTCGGAAACGGCAGGTGAAGACTTGCCCAGGAGTATGAATCTCTAGCCTCAGTGAATCACATCACAAGTGGTGTTGCATGTAGGTTTTTTACGTAATGGTAAAGCGTTGTGAAACATGACTACTGTAAAAAAATATATATATATTGTATTAAAATTTGTGAGTTTTGAATGTTTATTGTATATGATTTAGTCATGAGTGGAAATTATTCCTCATTTGTCCCAGAACCGCATTTACCATCAGGGAAGCAAAACTCCATAGACTTAATTTTATTGCCACGTAACGTTCTTAAACATTTGAACCACCACCAGATCATAACGCTGCCTCCAGAGGCTTGTCCAGTGCATGATGGGTACATCGCTTCATGCACTTCCCTTCTTATCTGGACTCATCAGGTCACATGACCTTTTTCCATCACTCCACAGTCCAATCTTTATGCTCTCTAACAAACTTAAGCTGTTTTTTCTGATGACCCTGAAAAAAAGTGCTTTTCTCATGGACAGGTTTCTGTTTATTCCTGAATGGTTTTCTTTGCAGTAGGAAACAAAGCTCATTTCACTTCTCTACATTGCTTTCTTCTGGTTTGCTTTTTCCAATCCAGGTCATTCATGTTTTTTTTTTGTTTTTGTTTTGTTTTTATTGATGATTCAGCACTATCCTTCCAGGTTTTAATAAAAGTGTTGGGATTGTTCTTAACCAAGCTCCAGTGATGTCAGTAATCTCAGTTTTTATTTGCTTCGATGCAGTCTCTTCTGAAAAGACAACTTTTTTTTCCCCCACAACAGTTCCTGTGACTGGTCCCTCAAAATAAGACGAGAGCGCCACCAAAACTCGGTTTATTATATCGTCACAAGAAGAATATCTCATGTTTGGTGTGTGTGTTGCTGGGATTAATGAAATTGTTGGATTTAGATCAGTTGTTCAGCAATAGACACAAGTGCTCTTTTGTCAGGTTTTATTACAAGGGGGGGTGGGGGTGGGGGGGTCTTAATTCCCAACTTAAGTCTGAAACACACACCTCATTGTATACACTAAGTGCTTTGCCAGGACGTCTTTTCAAGCTGCATTTAAGACCACCAGCAAAACACTCTCACGCCATTTAAGACCCCACCACTCCAAAACGAAGCCCATCTCGCATACGTCAGGTCCAGTCCATGAACCGTGCGCTCGGGATCTTAATTCCTCCGGAGAGCTCATAATGGCTTCATTATTGCAGAAGTTAAATTTGTTTGACAATAGCTTATGGCTCACGATCAGTCCATCAGCCTTGGCAAGGAGTCCGAAAGAGGCGGGGACGAGTCGAGGAACGTTTTCAGCCGGGGGTCAGGTTGGGTCAAGCGAGTATCAGCCCAAAGTGAACAAACGTGTAATTGATTTTAGGGGACATCCCTGTTTCAGCATACCCCCCCCCCAAACCTCCATCACTACCACCACCCACAGGATGCGTCTTAAAGGCTTTGTTTCTGCACAGGGGACCATGAGACAAAGTCTCATCTCCTTGCCAACAGCTTTTCCCTTTAGAAAATAATGGAAAAGCTCACACTCGGAGGAGGATACGCTTTAACATTTGCTCTGAGGGACAGATCTTCCCGCAGAACCGAGAAACGATCACGTGTGTGTGTCGTGGTTTTCAACTTAAAAATTTGAATAATAATTTCCAGCCATTAAATATGAAAATGGAGGAAGTGCCTCCTCTATGCATCGTCAACCCCTTCAAGATAATGCAGTTGTATTTAAAATTCCCGTGTCCCTGTCCTCTGCAGGTGGAGAGACCATTAAAAACATCAACCAGCAGTCTGGAGCTCACGTGGAGCTGCAGCGGAATCCTCCCCTCAACACCGACCCCAATGTGCGCATCTTCTCGATCCGAGGCACCCCGCAGCAGATGGAGGTGGCCAGGCAGTTGATCGATGAGAAAATTGGGGTAGGTACCAAACACTGGACTTTTGGCATGTAATACAGGGTGTACCAAATTTTTTGACACCATTTAAAATATGAATATCTGAATAACTACATGTCCTAGGTTGAAAAATAAAATATTTATAAGTCAGGTGGTCATTTCAGCAGTATATTTGTCATCACCTGATCCGAAAGGAAAACATTTTACTTTTTTTTTTTTTCATGTCTTGTTAAAAAAAAAATTGATCATTTGAGCGAGAATTGGCCATGTTGTTAGACTATGAAATCATGTCAAATCTTTTCAGAACACTCTGGTAAAAATTATAATTTGGTTAAAACAATTTGTACATTCAGCCATTTAAAATTAATATACATTTGTTGTGATTTTTTTTTTCCCCCACAAAATAATACGCTGAATAAACCTTATGACATTATAAACCTTTGTGTGATGGCAGCTGACCGAAGTTTTCTAGTTCAGTAGTAAAAGAGCATGTAAAAAAAAAAAAATAATAAATAAAAATACGAGAAATATTGCGTTTGTGCTTTTGAATTGCACAGAGACTTGCTTGTGTCCTAGACCTTGCAGAACTGACGTGCTTTTACGTGAGACCGTTTTGCACTTTGCGCGCTTTTTAAAAGAAATATTATTATTTAATGCCCTCTAACAATTTGTTGCTGTTTTTCATGTTCAGGTTCACCACCTGCTCTCATGAAAACACCATGAGGTTTTATTAGAATGCTTGTGTATTGTTATAAAATCATCCTCTTGATTTTGTTTATAACTTTTTTTTCTTTTCTTTTTTTTTTTTCTTCTAAAAAGCACTGTATGCAGTCGTCTTTGCATTGATTGGATTACAAATTGTGAAATACCACCAAATTCATTAGTGTAAAAACATTTCACTGGCACAAGCCGTTTATCGCTATTGATCCTGAGACAGATTTTGATCTCTCGAACCTACGTTCGTTAACTCGGCCTCGTTGCCAGCGCTCTAGTCCGGTGGTCCTAATTCTTCCCTGCCTTCCTGTTTTTCCTGTTCGCACTCGCACCATGGGTTTATCCTGCCTGCCATTAATCAATTGTTGATGCTTAATGAAGTGTGTTAGGACCTGTCCATGACCTCTGACCCCTTTCCCCGTTTTGCTGATCGACTCTGCGTCCTGTTCGTCCAGGCCCCGGGAATGGCCAGCAGCAGCAGCTTCGGACTGAGTCCCTTCACCCAAGGACCGAGCAACCCACACCAGAAGTGAGCGTGCTTTCTTTTTCTGTAGTACCTCCAGCTTTTTAGTCTTTCCGAGTTTTGTTTTTAAATGGTTCTCGTTTTGTCTGACAGTGGACCGCAGACTTTCATGACAGGAGGTTGGGGTACTACATACCAGACATGGCAGCCTCAGGGCCAGCAGGACCCCAGTGAGTACCGCGCCAGCTCATTGTTTCTGTCAGCGCACACACAACCGAGCGCCTCCTCCCCTTTTATTCTGGTTATATTCCACTTATGGCATTAATTTATTGTTAATGCTGGAAATATCCTCGAGCCTAGGGTGCACCAGTGGGAAGTATTTGTCATCATAACAGAGGCATTGCATAAAGACAGGGAAAAGAAAATAGCAACAGTTTGTTGATCATGTGCGTTTTTTTTTTTTTTTCTTTTTTTTTTTTTGTCGTCTGGTTTCAGGTCATAATGGCTCGCAGACAGGACAGATGGATTATTCCAAAGCGTGGGAGCAGTATTATAAGAAGCTAGGCAAGTAACTTAAAAACACCATCCTTAGAGCTCCTGGTCGCTATTATTTGATTCATTTGTTTATACAAGGGAAAGTGTATTAACGTGTGTAGCGCACTGAAACGATGAGCAGTCAAGTACAAACTTTTGCACATCCTTGCATGAAAAGGAAATTATTTTATTAATTAATTTTTCAACGCCTTCTAAAGTTAGCTCAATTAATAATACCATTTATGTGTGTTATAGGTCAGCAGAGCCAAGCGCAAAGCACTGGTCCCGACTACAGCAAAGCTTGGGAGGATTATTACAAGAAACATGGTGAGTTCTTCACCTCCCTGCTCCCTGAGCTTTAATCTGCAGCTTGTGCGGTGTGTTCATAGAGTTCAAATGCATAAAATCATCGTCATTCTGAATATTTAACTTAATAGCATTTGGAAGTTTTTTAATACTTGTGCTCACTGCCTCTCTCTCAGGTCAGGCTGCAGGTCCTGGCTCTCAGCAGAGCTCCACTCCTGACTACAGCGCTGCCTGGGTGGAGTATTACAGACAGCAGGGGGGGCCTTATTATGGCCAGGGGGCGCAGCACTCGCAGGCTCCAGGCCTTCAGGTAGGAACACACGCTCGCACGCATACACGCAGACATGCACACAGACATGGACACCACGGTCCATAAATTGTGGATGCATGGACAAATGCACGTGGAGTGGTTACACATGATTACGGAGAATAGCAAAAAAACATGGGACAGACATGCACGCACATGGGACATGGATACACAGGCAGGAATGGAGACAAACCGGGGTAATTAGACCGGGGAAACCCTGGGTAAATTAGACCCTCAGGGTCATATACACGGGGCAAAAGAAACGCCCAGTCACTCCCGTGAGACGAACAACTAGAGGGAAGAAGACACCACCACAGAGGGACATACACTCGGTGAGATGAGGACACATGGACATGCTCTCAAAGAGACCGAGACTGAGAGGTCCTACAGGGATGTAGGGGATGGGACATGGACACACTGCCAGAGGGACATGGATAAGGGGTCACTCCAGGAGGGATGGGGGCACAGGGACGGGGATATGGAGGATAAGGACGTACTCCCAGAGGGAAAGGGACAGACATTACCAGAGGTACACAGGGTCACAAAGGGACAGGGACTTGTTTGATGAAAGAGACCGGGCCTAGAGGGATGTAGACTGAAATCCACACCCAGATGGACAGGGACATGGACACACTTCCAGAGGCACATTTGACTCGGGTGTAGGGGAACACTCCAAGAGTGACGGAGACGGAAACACACACACACACACACACACACACACACACACACACACACACACACACACACACACACACACACAGAGGATAGGGACATGTGCTCAGAGGGACGGGGACAGACATTACCACGTTTACTGACAGCTCTATGATGTGAATCTGATGGCTAATTAACTCTAATCCTTTCTGTCTCTCCCTGTGTCTTCTGTAGGATCATTAGATCTGAGACCTTTTTCGTTGAAGATTTTTGAATGATTCAGAAGATGAAACGAACCTTTTGTAACAGAGGTTTCTAGATTTGCAACGCCTTGAAGACTTTTACTTTTTTTTTTCTTAGTGAGAAACACTAGCTGTAGAATGACTTATACAATTAAAAGTAAGAAATATTTCTAAATCAGGAAAGTAAAAAGAAATTGTTACTAAATACTTGTGTACACCATTATTTGAATGAACAATATCCGGGATTCCTTTTTGGACAAACAGAGCTGTTTTTTGTTTTATTATAATTTTTTCTATTCTATCTTTTTAATTCAAGTGAAAAGGCCAAAACGAAACCCGGAATTGTGACATTTCAGCAATCGCAATATAATCTATTTTTTCTAGTTCTGTTGCAATAAAATCGTAATTGCTGGCTTAGCAGTCTTGAATCCAATTTTTTTTTGTTTTGTTTTGTTTCTTGTCGTGAGATGTTTTAAGAATGTGTACAAAAATGTTTTTTTTTTTTTTCCTTTCTTTTTCCTTTTTACATAAAGCAATTTTAATTCAGTGTGATGAAAAAAAACTGTGATATTTTGTTACAGGAAAAAAATGTGTTCTTTTGTTACACAATATGACGAGTGATAGCGAACGGCAGTCAATTCCTAATTTAATTCCTCTTGTGTTTTGTATTCTGTTTTTCATTGTCATTTTATTGTACTCTGGTTTAAAAAAAGGTGCAATATCTTATTTCATATTTGAAACAAAGATGGATTTCTCTAATATTTTGACAGATGTTTAACGTGTAGTTTTTTTTTTTTTTTTTTTTAACGAGTATGGAAATGTTAACGGATAATTTTTTATTACCTTGATCTGATATGGGAAAAGTGTGGGGGGGAATCTTGCATCTTGCATATTGTGAGTTTTTTGCCTTTGCTATCTTGTAAAACTTTGTATGTACACTCAGATACTTGACTAAATACTTTATTTAAATATTATATATGTAATTAAAAATCAAAGAAGTTTTTTTTTCCTCATGGAGTCATTTTGCAGGAAAACTGTCCCTGTTTTTCTGCCTCTGTTTTCATACTGAAATGTTTTTTTTTTCCTTCAAAGATTGTGAATGTGTAATTTGAAATTTGATGTTGCATCTTGATGTTATGGACAAAAAAAAATGAGAACTGATAGGTTTTTATGTATGTTCTGTACTTTAACTCGTTCAAGACTGCTAAGCCTCCAGATCCTGTCTGTGTATTAATTGTAGTTTTTTATATTCTAAGTATTAAGATCAAAGTCGTCTTATTCGGTACCAGCCGGCTTCCCGATGCCCCTCCACCAGTACACACTGTGGACTCGTGTACAGTCCGAGATGCTAATAACTTTTTAAGTAAATTTTTTTTCTTTTTTCTGCTCTGTGTGATCTAATATATGTATGAGTGATTAGTTATAAATTCGAATCTAGTATTAACTTCATCGCGTAATGAAAAGGGATTATTATAATTTCAGATGTTTAATTTTAGTGTTTTTTGGTTTATTTTTTTTCCTTTCCCTCATGTGTACAGGTAACCATGTATTAAAAACATCAAAAGACTACTTACTGTCTTTTTTTCTTTATTTTACGGTTTGTTTGTTTTTTCTCTCTTTTTTTTTTTTTTGTTTTGTTTTTTTTTTGTTCGTTTTTGTTTTTTCCTTCCTGTAACTTTTCAGATACACACTTGAAGGGCCAAAATCCCCTAAAACTGGACAGTATCAATCTCTTCTGGAAGATGACTCTGTATGTAATTCATTACTTTGTATCACTTTGGGTGTTTATAGAAGAAATCTATTTTCTATGCTACTTTATTATAACCTTTAACAGCTGAAATAAATGGCGCACATGTTACTTGTGGGAGGATGTAGAGTTTATTGATTGTACATTTGTAGCCATGTGCTGCTCTTTTATCAAATTTTATCAAATTTATCATAGTTTGTCCCTTTTCCTTAGCCATTGCTTATCTTTATGATTGGCTTAAATTGATTTTTAAAATTTTTTATGAGCATTTGAGAAGCATCGCCATGACAGTGAGTGTAAAACGGTGCTTTAATAAATGCCTAATTTTAGAATGTTCAGTGTATTATGTAAGGAATGAGGCACTACAGGTCTTTTGTTATCGAAAAATATTCTACACCGAGTAACAAGATGATTTAACTTCCACATCTTGAAGTGTTTTCTTCCTCTTGTACCACACCATTATTTTTCACACAAATGAAGCGTCGTACTTTTTATCAGTAATTCTTTCTCCGTGAGACGAGTTCGTCCCTGTTCTCGCTTGTTACGGCAGCTGTAAACAATCGCGCGGTCACCAGCATCCTTTTTTTCCCCTTCCTCTTTTGAAGTTAAGACACACACAAGCCTGACTTCTTACCAAGAAACCACAGACTTGAGTAAACCATTGTCCTGGAAGGCTGTTTAATATTGTGAATTTGTTACTACAGATATAATGGTGAGCATGTTTATGTAATATAAACCCCTGATTTTCATTCATGCTGCTAACGAACATCAGAGCTGCTGTTCTAGAAACTTCATTAACACTACGAGACCAATCAGAACGTAGAATTCAGCAAAGCGAAGTTCTATCAGTCTGTAGAGTTCACTGAAGCATGACACGGTGTGTGAAAAGTCTGGAATTATCTATACCACTTAAACGAAGGTTTGGTTCCTTTTCTAACCGGCATTAGCTTGGAATGAAAGGGTGAGAAGTTCTTCTTGATAGTGTTTAGTATTATCTGGTTCATGAGTTTTCAGACACCCCATGGTTACCTTCCTTCCTTTTTTTTTTTTTTTTTTTTTTGGCTCATTTTTCCTTTGGTAAGTTGGTTTATATTGAGTTTCCAGACAAGTACAAGTGTTTGTTTATTTATTTTTTATTCTTTAGCTTTCTTTCGTTGTTTAAAGTAAACTCACAATATTAGTTTGATGCCAGTTTGAACCATTAATACAATTATTGTGAAACTGGGAATGACCTTTTTATTGTCGGCATATTCAGATGAAATGAAACGAACGCTCATCTGTTCCTCTGTCACCTTCCGTCTGCTTGGACCTCATACGCACACACACATCTGCTCGTTTCTGAAATCTGAGTCCTCATGAAATATCGATGGAATCGGCTCGATGTCTGTAAGAAGTAAAGACAAAACCATTAAAGTTCACGCCGATTATCAAAGACGAGAAGCTGAGAGTCAAATAGCGGCGCGTTTGACTCGGCAGGCCTCGCGGCCGCGGCTGTTGCTGTACTGCCTCGGGCGATGTTCCACATGCTGGTCCTCTGGGACTCCAGACGGTCCACACTGCTGCTGTCTAAACTGGTGAGAGCAATGAAAGCCTGCTATTGAAGTGTTCAAAGAGCAGAAATGTGGAAACGCTGGCAAACGCGTGAGGTGTACGGAAACTGAAATCCAAGAGTGTCTGAAAGGGGGAACTGTAGATCAGATTTGTTTCTTTATGAATGCAGGCAGAACAATCATGAAATCTCTGCTGTCTTGTGGAACAACAGTGTCTTTAATTATTATTATTATATAGTGAGTTACAGAGTGCTATCTTGAATTTGCTTATCTGATGTAGATGTTTTTCAGGGATGTAAATGAGTTAGGAGTTAGAATTGGGTGCCGCCTAAAACTTTGCCCAATTTTATTTAAAAATATTGTAATGTTTTTTTTAAAAATTACAATATATGACAGTACAACACTTAGTGATTACATTAGTCAAATTAACACTGTCAAATAGATGTACAAAAACAGAACAGAATTTAACAAAAACTACAGAAAATGCTGCCAGGAAGTCCTGTTTTTTTTTATTTATATATATATATTTTAAATTATTATTTTTAGCTTTAGCTCCATTTCCTTTTTAAACTAAGATCAAGCATTTACAGTAAAATTGACACACACACATATATGTGTATGTGTATATGTATGTATATATATATGTATGTATATATATATGTATATATGTATGTATATGTATGTGTATATGTATGTATATATGTATATATATGTATATATATATGTATATATATGTATATATATATGTATATATATATGTATATATATATGTATATATATGTATATATATATGTATATATGTATGTATGTGTATATATATATGTATATATATATATATATATATATATATGTATATATATATGTGTATATATATGTGTATATATATGTGTATATATATATGTATATATATATATGTGTATATATATATATATATGTATATATATGTGTATATATATGTGTATATATATGTATATATATATATGTATATATATATATATGTATATA
>JAAGKR010011794.1:0-18277 GCA_011419295.1 Clarias macrocephalus
TGTGTGTGTGTGTGTGTGTGTGTGTGTGTGTGTGTGTCTCTGTCAATAAATAATATGATAGAAAACATTAGTTTAAAGGTGAATGAATCTGTGTTTTCATATATAATTTATCTGCTTTCAGCTCAGTCTTATTGCTTATTTTAACCTCTTTTATTTATTTCTCTTTCTTGTTTCTGTTCCGTTTCTATTCACTCCTTTTCATTTTCAATTATTTTATTCTCTTTTCTTTCATTCACTCTTGTGTATAATTACGTTTCCTCCATACTTCCCTTCCTTTCCTCTTTATCTCTGTTTTAGATGATTTCTTTCTGCAGATTTTTCTTTTCCTTTCATTTTTGTCCTTCTTTCCGTTTCTCATCCTGTATCCTGAAAAGAAGAGGAAGCTGTATTTGTCACACAGACGTCACAGTACAGTGAGATTCTTCTGCCCACACTTCTAGGCTTGCTAGGAAGTCGGGGTCAGATCCCGGGGTCAGATGTGAGACTCTGCCCTCTAGTGGTGGTGCTGGTGTCTGGGCTTGAACCCTCAACTTCCTGATGGGTAACACGTCGCTCCGCTGGTCTCCTTGTAGGACTGTTTCATACCACGGCTACGCTGACGCCTCTCATCTCCTCATTTCCTTCTCATGTTTCTGCTCAGACGTCTGCAGGTCTAAGGGAGAAACACCTCGTTATGTTACGGGTGCCTGCTGAGCTGCTGCATGTTCCTGGAGATGCACCTCTATGTCAAGATCCTGTGATCGTCCTGGAAAACCAGATCTCAGATCTCATCATGGGTCACTGCACACCACCTTGGGGTTAACCATGTGAGTGAACATTTTCTGTCTCAAATTAATGTTGTTACAATATTAGTTTTAGATTTATAACATACAGTTACTCTGGCAGTTTCAGCCTCTACAGCATCAGGAGCATCTGGAGTATTTCTGTACACACACAGGCCACTCAGGTGCTTGTTCGGTTCGTTGTCATGTCAAGACCGACTAATGCGACTCGCTGCTGTCTCAGCGCAACATTCCACTTCTACAACTCCATCCAGAATGCAGAAGTTGTTTATAACCTCCAGCAGTTCTCCTGCAGCACTGATGCGCACCTACAAAGCCAAAAATGGACCTGTACAGTACCTACGGTACCTGGCCTAAAGTATTTACATATCCCACCTCGCTGCGCAAGAAGACCTGCGTCTTTACCTCTTACTGCTGCACTGGTTTTGGGATTCATGATGCACTTCATGGTAACATTTTTCAAGGAAAATGAAACAGAGTCAAAACACTACGACACTCGATGCACGAGAGCTTTGTGTACAGGAGATACATGACAGAAGCTTGACACTGTTAGAGACATAAAGGGTTACGGATGTTGTGCGGACGGATGATCGGTGGCGTAAATGACATTAGTTAATGCTGATAATTTTTTTGTGTTTTATGTTTGTCCCAGCAGGGGCGTGCTGGAGCCTGCAGACGGAGAGAGACGGGTGAAGCCAACAAGTGAAATCTAACGCTTTCTCATACCTGCGGCTCGTTAGGAAGCCTTAATTATGTCTGTTTGTTTTGTGTGTGTGTGTGAGAGAGAGAGAGAGAGAGAGAGAGAGAGAGAGACCTGTGGCCGGGAGATCGTATCCGAGAGTGTCGATGTCAGATGCCTCACTGAAAAGCAATAAACTGAAAAATCGTCAAAAAGAGAAGATATTGTGTTGGCGTCATTGGTGCAGCGTCATCCCGTCATTTTTCTCAAAGTCACTCTAACTTTCAAAACCAGTGTTGTCCTGATGTTGTGTTTTGGGCGGACGATGTCGGAACCTGATTGCAACTTTACGATGATGTCATCCAGCGTTAGGGTTCCTGCTGTGTCTTTGTAGTTTCTTTTTAAATTCCTTCTTCACTTTTTAACATTTTTTTATCATCATCTTTGTTCCTTCCTCACTCATTTATTCTCTGTAGCACTTATCCTGTACAGCGTCGCGGGATGCATGGAACCCATGTCAAGAGATTCAAGGCCCGAGGCAGAGTTCACCCTGGACGCGGTGCAAACACACAACCACATACTACAGGCAAGATTTAAACAATACAATTTCATTTCATTTAATAAACAATTAGCCTAATCTGCAGGTCTTCAGACTGTGGGAGGAAACCGGAGGGAACACACTAATCATGGGGAGAACATGCACACTCCACTATTTGCAAGGCGGGAATTGAACCCCCGACCCTAGAGGTCTACAGATATAGAGGCTACAGTGCTATCTTTGTTGCGTTTTCTTATATATATATTTTTTATTAGAAAGTTTCCTTTCTTAAAATTGTAAGTGGATATTTATTTATTATACTTTATTATATTTTAATGCATTTTTTTATTTTTTATTTTGCCATGTGGTTCATCTCCTTCGTGTGTATTAATCCTCCCTTCTCTATATCTGCCTCATTATTACTAGCCTTAAGAACCTGCGGTCTCAGGCAGAGGTGTGAAGTTTACTTAAGTAGCTTTTTAGAAAAAAATGACTTCTACGAGTAGTTTTACTGCACCGAACTTCTTACTTTTACTTGAGTAGATTAGTGAAGAAGAAACGCGACTCCGCAACATTCGGCTCCACTCGACTCGTTACTTTTCTAACCGTTTATTCCACACAGCAGCCGGTGGATCTACCGCAGGACTGTTTCACCAATCAGACGCAGCAACAATAATCACATGACTCCGTTTGACCAATCAGCCACAATAAAAGGGGGAAAAAAATCTTCATCCGCGGTAGACAGTGAAGGAAACATATCGCGGTTAGTTTCGCTGTTTTATTTAATGTTGCAATGTTAGAATATATAATTAGCAAATAAACTCTCGTCTAAAAATATTATTTGCTTACATTTGTTCTGAACACAGATTATGGTGAAGTGAGACTCTTGTACACATGTTCTAATGTTATTTTCTATCTGCTGAGCCATTTGGAGGGAAACTGAACATACAGTAAATCTTACACAGGAAACAGTCTACAGTAATACGTATGTTACCTACAGTAGGTATTTATTTTAAATGCTTTATGTTGTAAAAAAAAAAGTGAGATTAGGAAATTTACTAAATAAATTATAGATATTTATGATAGAATGATAGATATTTAGTTTTATACATTAATTTTATTTGGAAATGTCAGAATTTGTACATTATTTCATCACTTTATCTGGCTGCTTACATAATTTCTAAAAAAAAAAAAAATAATAAAAAAAATCAGACCTTACAATGAATCAGTTACTCAGTACAGTACTTGCATAGTCTTTTCACCGAATACTTTTTTACTCTTACTTGAGTAATATTTTGAATGACTACTTTTAACTCTTCTACTTGAGTAATATTATTTTGAAGTACAGCTACTCTTACTTGAGTACAATTTGGCTCCTCTACTCACCTCTGGTCTCAGATGGATGTGGGTTTGAATCTGTTGAGAAAGGCCGTCTCCTCACCGTCTCCTCACCGTCTCCTCGACGTCTCCGCACCGTCTCCTCGACGTCTCCTCACCGTCTCCTCACCATCTCCTCGACGTCTCCTCGACGTCTCCTCACCGTCTCCTCGACGTCTCCGCACCGTCTCCTCACCGTCTCCTCAACGTCTCATAACCGTCTCCTCAACGTCTCCTTGCTTCCACTTAACCATCAACAGCATATGCTTGTTTGCACTTTCTGTCCATCAACATGATTAGCATTAAGTGCTAATTACTGCGATCTCCCGGAATAATCAGATGTTTAATGGGTAGGGATCTTGCCAAATGAAACGTTAAGGTCTTTCACGGTCCTTCTCGCCTCTCAGGCGCTGACGGGATGATCATCACCATGTAATGTAACATAAACATTTTCATTAAATTAACATTCCTGCTTCATCACGGCGTCAAATCCCCTTCCTCACTCCGCTTGGAATAACCAGATCACGCTCGGCCTGTTTCACATATTTAATAATTCGGCTAAAGAGCTCTGAGTGATGATCACGTCTCCCACTCTTTCATCTCCAAGCTCCACTGTGTCTCCTGTTCTTTGTGAATATTTAGTCTAATCATGTTCTCATCCAATCTCACTGTGGCTTCTGGGTCCTAATTCACTCATCCTGGCAATTACTGTAAATCAATTTCAGATTATCCAGTCCTCGTGGATTTTTTTATTTTGTTTTGGGGTGAAGAGGGGGTCAAAACCAAATCTGTGGACCTGAGTTTTGAGTCAACTCATTAAAATCTTGTCTTGCTCATAATTATGTAAAGATTACGAGAATCTTCATTGTTTCTAGGTTTACAAAATATCATTAATAACATTTATGGTATTAAAGTAACAGTAAAATCTAAATAAAATTTAAAAGTGTTGTTTCAGATGTAAACAATTACAAACTTTTAAACTAAAATGTTAGAAAAGAAAAATATATACAGTGGAACCTCAGATTACGAGCAACACGGTTTGCAAGCGATCTGCAAGACGAGCAAAAATGTTGTATAAATTTTGACTTGAAAAACGAGCAAGCGCTTCTTGTTTTGACGCAGACCGTCACATGATCACAACTGAGTCAATGCGCGTCTCTCACTGGTATAATCAACATCCATGCGCGCGTGTACTGTTTATTATAACACACGTGTGTGCGAGCAAAAGCAAGTCTCATTAGAGAGGTTAAAGATCCATTTTCTCTCTCTCTCTCTCTCTCTCTGTATCAGCCTGCACTGTGTGTGTACACACACACACACACACACACTCTAACGAAAACGCTGCTCTGTTGCGATTCTTTTAAAAGATAAAGTGCAGGTTAAATTTTTTTATTTTTACTTTATATTTATTTTTTTTGTGTATTTTTTTTTGGGCTGTGTAACAAATAATTTGAGTTTCCATTATTTCTTATGGGAAAATTATTTGTTTAATGAGCGTTTTAAAATATGAGCCATCTTCCGGAATGAATTATTCTCGTAATCCAAGGTTCCACTGTACTTAAAATTAAAGTGGACATGTAACTGCTGTGCTCTAAAAGTTTACCAAGGTCCGAAGGAAATGTAAAAAATTAATTATACATTTATTAATTTATTAACACCAAATTTTTAAAAAGCGGACATAAATCAAAAACAAAAAACCCTTGTTAAAAAGTTCATGAAAGATAAAGATAAGTAATAATTATTTAAAATTGTGTTTGTAGCAAATAACTAAAAAGCATGCGCGTATTTACTAAAAGAGTTTAACAACAAGAAGGTGTTTTTCATGTTTAATAAAGAAAATGTCTGTAATGTTTATCGGGCTGCTGTGGTGTAAAAAGAATAAAACATTTAGACAATTTCATCCTTCACACCGAGACATCTTGGGCGTTTTATGCAGCAGGGCAACGTTATTAAAATATAAAAGCTAATCTAGGTGAAAAGTATTTATTCCGTGGATTTAAAAGAGTTTTCGAACTTCTACTCTTCTAGGCTGCAGAGATTCGGGGAATAAAGGAGACGGCCGAGCGTCGCTGTGTTTCAGAGACAAGCGTAATGAGTTTAGAGTTTTTATCTTTAAAATGTAAGCTGGCCTCGAGCGGGCTGTAAAGAGGAAAATAATAAGAATAGATTCAGAATATAAATGTTCTTACTCTTATCGCTCAAACACACACACACACACACACACACACACACACACACACACACACACACACACACACACACACACACTCTTTTCCATTCCTCACTAACTGAATAACAATATGTGCCGTGGAAACTCATTTCCTCGTTTCTGTTGTGTTCAGTTACAGCCGTAAATCTGATAAACCAGATCTGATTATTAACGCACGATCGTCAGACATCTGCGGATAAAAACTTTTAAAACCCAGAGAGGGAAAGTAAAGAGTTTAACCGCGATCACGTCACACGGAGATGCAGGAACACTGAGACCGTCCCGGGTCCCTGACTGGGGGACGTCCTGGGCTGGGGGACGTCAAGTTCATTTCTCTTCCGGAGCTGGAGGTCGGAATTACGAGCTTTAGTGGAACCAGAACTTTAGCACGAGCGTTATACAACTTGCAGGGAATTGTGGGTATTTGAATACATTTCTGTCATACATACATCTCTGGTGCTTCACACACACACACATTTCACACGCTACAGCGCTTCTGAGTGCTGCGCTCTGATTGGTCAGAAGGTGTTGATTAATTCTCTGACGGTAGTGCAGGTTCATTCTTTATTCTTCATCTTATTATTATTATTATAATTAGTGTGATTGTTTCAATATGTTATCGTTTCTATAGCAACAGTTCTCTCTCTCTCTCTTTCACACACACACACACACACACACACACACACACACACACACACACACACACACACACTTCAAATAATACATTTCCCACAAGAGCAAATTTGTCTTGCTTTTCCATCAAGAAGACAGCGGGCAAAAAGAATGAAACACACACACACACACACACACACACACACACACACACACACACACACACACACACAATCTGTCACATACTGTACAGGCACACACACATTTTTCTTTCTTTCTTTACATAGACATTCTCTCTCTCTCTCTCTCTCACATACACACACTGCATACAGTCCATACATGCACACATCTTCCTCTCTCGCTTATACACACACACACACACACACACACACACACATCACTCTTACGCATCTCTCTCTCTCTCTCTCTCTCTCACACACTTACTTCAAAGCTCAAATTCCCGTCAAGATCAAATTTGTCTTGCGTTTCTATCATTGTGAGAGAAGTCAGTGGGCAAAAAGAGTGAAACACACACACACACACACACACACACACACACAGACACACACACACACACACACACACAGACACACACACACACACACACGCAGAGTGTTTGATACGAGATCTGAGGAGTTCTCCTGCAGCTCCTCGCCCTCCTTCCCTCCCTGTGTCTGTGTGTGTGACACGGTGTTCCTGCTGACACACTACAAACCCGACTCTGATTCACGACTGAAGCTGAAAGATCATTTCTAAATACCTGTCAGTGTGTTATTTATGATAAGCTCATTATTAATGCATGAAGCTGCGTAAAGCACAAAATGTCAAACGGGCGCACGCCGCGGGACGCCGGGCCGAGAGAACGCGCCTGTCTGGCTGTCTCGCAGTTCTGACGCTCGGGGGGGAAAAAGCCGGAGATGTGAGGAGCGAGCGGAGCGCCGTGAAGTGCGGCGGCGTGGCGCTAATGACTGGAGCAGGCAGGGTTTAAAATAATTACAGCGTATTTGTGGGGAAAAATGTGATAATGATGAAAGTGATTGCGTGTGAAGTTCACAGGTGAGTTCTGTGAAACAGCACGGAGAAATGTCACACACCCACTTAATGATCTGTTATGAGATTTGTTTTCATCATGTGATGACATCACTTCCTGGTTTAAGATACAGCGGTGCCTCGACACACAGCCGGGATTTGCCTCACAAATTTTGGACTTAAGAACTGAAATTTTGCAAGACATTTTCTTCTGCATGCGAAACGTTTACGGCAAACGAGCGACCGAACCGAGCCACGGCTAAGTCACGCAAACGTCCTGGAGTCGTTCCAAACTTGGTTTGCGTCAGTGGAGAGACGAGTGAAGTGAGTTTACATATATATATATATTTTTTTCGCATTCTGTGTAAGATTTAGTGAAGACGCAGCACCATGAGTTCCAAGAAAGTTATCAAGGACGGTAGCGAGAAGAAAAGGGAGCCACTTTCAGTTTGGTTTTTAAAGCAGCCGGTGCCGAGAGGAATCATAAATTAGGGTTAAGTGAGGTTTAATGTCTATTTATTTCATATTTTACTTACTTTACATGTCTTTTATAAAATGTTTTGATTGTTTTTATTTGCAAAAATATGATTATAGTGTTGGAAATTGGTAATATTAGTAATATTTTTGGGCGGCTGGAACGGATTATGCGCATTTACATTATTTCCTATGGGAGAATGCGCTTCACAATACGATCAAAGAACTCGGATTTCATTTGTATGCCGAGGTACCGCTGTATATGAAATCTGAACTTTATTAAATGTGTGGGGGAAAAAGGAGTTATATGAGGTACACCACACCACTTATAGGTTAGCAGAACATCTGTAGAACATCTTCCCGGATCCTCCCAGAAGATCCTTTCTCTCTGGACCATGTGTGAACATTTCAGGCAGAGTTTTTACACGTAGGATGAAAAATTATTTGGTGTTGAAACAAGTTTTGTATAAAACCCAAGTACAAAGGGGGCGTTCTAGTCAATCCGGGACTTCTGGTGACTGAAGGCGTAAAACAGGTGATTGACATCAACAGAAGACTTCAAGCACAGTCTATGGTGATGAGACTCTGAGCGCTAACTAAGAGAGATGAGACTCTCACAGTAAAAACGTGAACGGTGCAAAGTTTTAAAGAAGTCTGTATGTCTGTGAATGACATGTGATCCTGGCTGAGGTGGCTCGGAGCTCACTGTAGTCGAACATTCAGTGAGAGGAACACCGAATGTGGAACGATTGGAAATCATCGTCACCGACTTGTGTAAGAGACACATCTGTGTGTGTGAACTGGCCACACACTCATTCAGCAGCACCACTTGCATTTCCTGTTTGAAAACAAAATTAAAGGAGTTGCTGAGAGGCCGGTGTTTCAGACGTGAAGCAGGCAGTCCGATCGTGACTATATACATGGCTACATGGCTATACTGAGAAAACTTTCTACCTTGATGGTATCCAAGCACTAGTGGAGTGAGACACTGGGATAAGTGCATTAGTGTATCAGGGGATTCGATAGAGACGTAAAGGAAGTGTTTACTCTCAGAACTGTGTTCTGTTATTCTGTACATTCAAAAGTCCCGCTTTGACTCGAACACCTTATTTAATATGTAAGCATTATATAAAAATACTTGGGGGGGGGGGGGGAATAAATGATAGGCTGTTTAAAAAAATCTTTTAAAAAAGGAAAAGAAGAGGAAGATACACTCAGATTTCAAAGAATTCAACTTTACACAACCCCATCTCTCCATCTCCTTTGTATCTCCAAAAAAAAAAAGAAAAGAAAATGGGACACTGTGTATAATTTACATACAAACAGAATGCAATGATTTTCAAATGTCATGAAGTCATATTTGATTCACAGTAGAACGCCGTGACGGAGTCGTCTTTACCACGGTGTCACATCCTCACTGCTTCTAACAGCATCTGTAAACATCTGGGAACTGACGAGACTTTTGTTGTCCCCTTCTTGCCTGATAGAGGAACCTAACAGTCCTGGGTCATCATGAGTCCTGGATGTGTGTTGGTGAAGGTCTGGGTCCAGTTCAGTACACGGACTCTTCTACTGTGAAGCCATGCTGTTGTCAGGGGTGGAGTATGTGGTTTAGGATCGTCCTGCTGTAACACGCGAGGCCTTCGCTGAAATAGACGTCATCTGGATGTGAGCATGTGCTGCTCTAAAATCTGAGTACATCTCCCAGCCTTTCCAGATGTGCGAGCTGCCCGTTCCAGAGGCACTAACGCACTCCGTACCACAAGCCCTCTCCTGATTAATCCAGAGGACGCAGCGCTCAGGGTTTCCAGAAAGAAACTGAAAATGTCAATTTGTCTGACAGTTTTTCACTTTGCCACAGATCATCCCAGACGGGCTGACTGTTCACACACAGTGATTTGTGGACGTACTCCTGAGCCCGTGCTGTGATGTCCATCACAGAATCACACCTGGTCTTTCTCCAGGTTTCTCCAGGCTCTCGGGATCTTGTAAATGATGATGTAGTCAAAATCTTTACAATTTTATCTGAATTCGTTTGAGAATTTGGAGATGCAGCTTTTGACAGGTTGGTGAACCCCTGCTCAGCTTTACTCCTGAGAGACTCTCTAACATCTCTCTCTCTCTCTGTTTATACCCACTCATGTTACTGACCTGTTGCTAATTAACCTGATTAGTTGCAAAATGTTCGTCCAGCTGTTCCTTGTTCAGTGCCACTTTCTTTACCAGCCTTTTGTTGCTTCTGTCCCAATTTTTGTTCAGACGTGTTGCTGCCAGCAATTTCAAACTTACTTTCATTTTTTGGTTTATAACTGGTAAGTTCCTCATTTTTAATATTTTCATTCATTTAATATGTTTATGTTCTGGGTTTATGCTTTAATTACAAATCATTGTATCCTGATTATATTAAAATTTGTCCATTGTCCAAACTTCTGTGGAAGAAAAAAGAAGTTTTTTTAATGACAAAACCTCCAAATTAAATCGAATAATATATACAGTACGAATATTAAACAATACAAAAAAGTAAAATGATGTTTAAATGTCGCCAAGTGTCAGCGCTTTCATCCTAATTCATTAGCGTTTCTATAGCAACAGCCATTACATGTCAAAGCAGCTTCTGTAAAGAGATGCTTCAAAATTTATTGAAGGAGTGTCTGGAGTTAGTGCTTCATAACATCCAAAGGAAAATATGTAACTTTCTGACATCTTAAGGACAATATAAAAATGTAATGTTTTTAATTAATGAATAAATTTTTCTATTTTTTTGCATTTTTGTGCTTTTGGAGGAATAAACACTGTTATAGGATAATAATCAACTTCAGGGGGTTTTACTGTTTGTGTGTGTGTGTGTGTGTGTGTGTGTGTGTGTGTGTGAGGGGTAACAGTGAGTCCACTTCATCACACCACCACATTTTTGATTTTTGCAGTCTTATAATGCATTATAGCACCTGACTGCATTAAGTTCATGATCGCTAAAGTGTACTTTATGAACTATATAACAGGGAAGTATTTATAACTCCGCCCCTTTTCTTCAGGTCATTTGCCCGTTCTCATGAGATTCCCAGGAATTTACTGTACGATGCTTCAGACGTGCTTCTGTTCTTGCATTACAAAGACTTAAACATGTGTAACAATAACAATTCTTTAAAAATAAATAAATAAATAAATAAATAAATAAATAAAACCTCAAACTCTCTCTCTCATGAGATGAATCGACAGGTTCTCCAGCGCTTACATTACCTGCATTAATAAAAAAAGCGAGTGAATATTTAATAGATGTAATGAGGTCTTCGTCCGGCCCGAGGCGTTCGGGCTGCTTTATGAGAAATCTCATAATCAAAGAAATATTTCAAGAAAGTGACCTTTTCACATTCTGCAAAAAAAAAAAAAAAAAGGTAATGAGGTCAGACGAGGTTGGAGACATTTGCTGTCGTGTTGATTTTTCTCAGAATATCACACGTGTACACACACTGTACGTACACGGGGATCAGGTTCCTGACATCTCAGCTGGGTTAAATAATCATCCCTAAAAGGCCGAGATGTAAATGTACACAATTCTGCCCCGTTGCCCCAGCAGGAGCGGATCAGCTGGAGCTACGAGGCTCGTGTCGCTAACAAGCCTTCACTGCAGTGTTTCCTGTCCTCGTTAACCTGTTGCTATGGTTACCAACAGCCCACACCTGTTACTCATTAGCTCAGTGGTGGCCCCGCCCATACTACAATATACAACAATGTGTAAAAATCACGGATATTATGAATTATCAATTTAGCATTTCATGTTACTCATTAGCGCTCCTGTGTGACAGTCTGAGGTTAAACTCTAACGCTACGTTTTCCCAGGTCTTAACTACAGAGGAGTTCACGCTTCAAGGGAGGAAAAGAGGGAAGGTGTGAGAGGATGACTGTGTATAGCTGCTATAACACCAGTGACAGTTAAAGATTACAGCACGGCTGTGATATCTTACATTTAGGCATTTGGTAGACGCCAAACAAGACTTACACAAGTGATTTAAAGTTTACAATATATAAATAGATCCTTCCACTGGTTAACTGGGTTCCCAACTAGAACTACCACCAGGCTGATACTATTGGGAAGGATCTTTTTGCGGGGGTGGGGTAGTTAAACCCAAATACCTAAGAAACAAATAATGTAGGTCTCAAGGCACCATTTGGAAAGACATCTAGAGGAAGTTCATTCCACTACCTTAGAGTCAGAACAGAAAACAGTCGAGATGCAGGTCTTCCTCGATCCGTGAGAGACGGCGGGACCAGCCAAGCAGTGCTGAAGGATCGGAGGGAGCGCGGTGCGGCGCGGTGCGGTGCGGCGCGGTGCGGCGCGGTGCAGGGTGTGATTAGAGCTGAGAGGTAAGTGGGCGCTGGGTCATCTTTAGCTTTGTAGGCGAGCATCAGTGTTTTGAATTGGATGCAGAAGCTACAGGAAGCCGGTGTAGGGAGCGGAGAAGTGAGGTGGTGTTGGAGAACTTGGGAAGGTTGAAAACAAACCACGCAGCCGAATTCCGGATCAGCTGCAGAGGACAAACAGTGCACAGAGGCAGACCTGCCCGGAGTGAGCTGCAGGAGTCCAGGCTTGAAATAAGAAGAGACTAAACAAACACCCCAGTGGCCTGAAGGATAGTATAGTATCTGTGTGGACAGGATAGTAGATCTTCGGTTGTGCACGGCATCACAGCCATGCTGATATTCAGCAGAACAGCACTCCCACTCTTGTGATATTGCTTAATTTAAATTTCTAAGTAATCACAGACAGCCATTTTCTAGCAGCACGACATGAAGAAGACACTTGTGACTATTATGTCACAGACAAATCAGCTAATGTTAAAACATAGATGTTTAAAACAATGCTAATATGTATTTTCGAGAAAATAAATCTCTGTATTTTTAATTTGTAAATTGTTGCCTAAAAGCAATTAAACCACTGTGTCAATCTAAAGCAAAATCACACGATCTTAGGATACGTTCTTCATGTTAAGATTCTGTTTACATGCTTTTTGGCCCAGAACTGAGCTTCACCCCCCCCAGAACAACCGAAGGCAGCCAGATTACTTTTAAAGGAATTGGATGGAAAAATGAAAATGGATTTTGAACAAGAGCCATGGATTAGCTTGCTGTGTTTTACAGTATAAAATACAATTACAATTCACCGTACAGGCAGCAGAGGGAGCACAACGTTACATACTGCCCCTTTAAGAGAAAGATCATATCCATGTTCGTCAGTTTCCTTTTGCTATAAATAAGACTCCAGTATTACTATCAAATGAAAGCTTCAGATTTAGTCACATCCTGCATCATATTTTGAAACACCTAAACAAGTGAAGCTATTGAGCAGAAGAAGTACTAAGACACAATCTAAAATGTTCATTTTCTGCCTCCGCACTTGAAATTCGACAACAACAACAAAAAAAAATGATGAAAGTTACATCTTTCAAAAGCTCAGAGCTGAAATCAATCCAACTCGTCTTTTGTTTCGAAACGTGTCTCGTTGTGTTGAGCGCTCGGCCGTCTCGTCTGTCGCCTTTCTGTTTCAGGGAGACGAGAAGTAGTGTTTTTTTTTTGTTGCTGATTTCATTGCAACCGTGTCGCTCGGTCACATCAGATAAAGCCATCAAGCGCTCATTCCGTCCTCAGAATGACTTCATTCACAAAAGCTTCAGGCTTGGAAAACTGATGTGTTCAGAAACGGTTCGTTCATCATCTGAAATGTTTCGCCGGTGACAGCGTCGATGATGACAATGACGTTCTCCTCCAGACCAGGAGCTGTTCCTGAATCTGACTTCAGCAGACGTCTTCAGCTCTTTTGCGTTTACGTCACTGCACTCCAAACTCATCTCGCTAGCATTGTTTTTAAATGGCAAATTAAAACATTGATATCATAGTAGTTTAAACATGGTCATGGTACGTAGCACTAGCATTTTTCCTGTTAAATGAACGTGAATGAAATCCTCATCTTTACCAATCGTTATACTTGTTTATTCACGTACACAAGGCCACATCTTCAGCTTTAATAATATCAGGTATGATGCTTTATTCAGGATCTTCTACATAGAAAAAACCTCCACAACATTCATTAAGAGGAAGAGACAAAAAGCAATGACGTTACTCTGTCCAACACCCCCCAACACACACACACACACACACACACACACACATGGTTCCTCCTTCACCAACATTAATAATTAAATCTTTGCTTCATGCTGGTTGTAATTGATCACCGTCAGATCACCTCGTGCTGTAAATTTATCAGTGCAGATTAGACGTCACTGCCCTCATTATGAGGACGATGTCTTGATCGAGGTCAGATCGAGAACACGGTCAACACTAGTGTGAAAATCACGGATCATTTTAACATATGTGGGTAAAAAGGAGAGGAATAAATGTCTAGGCTCATGTTCTTTCTAAATCTGTAAACCATCATAACTTGTCAGTGAATTCTAGTAATGACTGAATGAACACCTCATAGTATTTGTCTGGGATTTAATTTTTAGGTTATTTATACTTGGTTTATCTGCAGCTGTGTTTGTGGCAACAAAAATGTGCCATTTAGTAGAAATTATACCCTGCCTCGGCAAGACTAAAAAAGTCGCAGTTTCAGAAACATCAAATTACAGTCCTGCATCAAGCCAAAGAAAACATTAAAATGACTGGAATTGGGTTAAAAAACTGTCCATGACGTTATTAAACCCAGTGCTGAAAATAAATAAGGTCAGAAAAACATCCGGAACGGGAGATCAGTTAAACTTGGTGAAGTTGCATTTTAAAAAATGTCCAGTAGAAATCAGAGCTTTGTTTAATAGTGACAGTAAGAGCATTTCCACATGCGTGCATACACAATGTGATGAGAACTCGTGGGATTGGGACTAAACAGCTGTGTGTCTTTGGAGTGATGCAGAAAGGTCATGTGACCTGACGAGTCCAGACTGAGTCTGTTCCAGAGTGATGGGCGTGTCAGGGTGAGAAGGGAAGCGCATGAAGCGATGCTCCCATCATGCATAGTGTCCACTGTACAAGCCTCTGGAGACAGTGTTATGATCCGGGGTCGCTTCAGTCGCTCAGGTCGAGACTCAGCGACGTCATCTGGAGATAAAATGAAGTCACATGACCACCTGAATGTTCTGAATGTCTGTGGAGTTTTTCTTCCCTCGTGGCACGGCCAAATTCCAGGACAGGCCAGAAGTGTGAAAGAGCGGTTCTGGCAGCATCAGTCATGACTTTAATCCTTAACCTTGGGTTAAGACTTTACACATTAATCTGGTTTCCCCATCATCAGAACAAAATGAATGTAACTTTTTAATTAATGTGCCCAGACAGTGTTTAAACTGGGCAAGAGTGCTGTAAAAACTCCAATATTACTTTTTAGTACTTTCTAATTTGTGTCTTTATTAGACCAACAATCTACACACTTTACAGTAACGTATTGTAGGGTTTTAGTTAGAATCCCTAAAATCCCTAAAGTAAAAGGTTCTTCAATGTCCGTTGGATTTGTAGGAATTTTTAGCTTTCAGAAATATGCTTATACTTGAAGCCTTTTATTCACAGAGAAAACACTCAGTTATAGGAATCCTTGTGAACCATTATATATTTATTTAAACCATATATTTATTTAAAGAACCTTTCAACATTTAGATAAACCATCCCAGTACCAGAACCCTCTTGGTTCCAAAAGGTTTCCGTTATTGGATTTTAGTGGTTTATTTGATAAATCAAGGAATCTTAGCTTTCAAATATAGGGTTGTAACAGTTATAGGGTTCTACACGTAATCTTCATAAACCTTTAATTACCTGTAAGTACCCAAAAGACCCTTTAACATTAGCTAACACTAGTTATATGTCAAATACAATGTCACTGTCAGAAAGAAGGAAGGTACGATTCGGCTATGTGTTAATTACATGGATTTATGTTTGTTTGCTTGTGTGTGTGTGTGTGTGTGTGTGTGTGTGTGTGTGTGTGTGTTGATGATAAAATTACAGTATATTACTAAAAATGATCTTACCTGTGACTGCCCCACCCTCAGAGTGTCCCAAGTTAAATATAAAGCCAAACTGCAGTCAAACAAACACTTTATGAAGCTATAATATAGACGTATTGTTTTGTAGAGGGTAAAGTGGACATGACTTCCTGTCCTCCGCTCCACAGCATCAACGTAATAGTGAATCAATGAGAAACATACAGGAAGTAACTGACTGAGTGTTTAAATCTGACAGAGATGGATGTCTAGCAGTGGTATACCGCGCTACAGTTTACGTAGGAGTCTATAAAATCCTCAAACTTTGTTCTTTAATAAAAAGAGAAGAAAATGCCCGATGCTTGCCCACAGCACAGCTTCCTCCGTAATTCCCCTTCACATTGATCATCTGATGCAACAGTTAGACATTTCAGCCCAGTAAAAGCACTTGCTTTGCAAAAAAAAAATAGAGAGAGAGAGAGAGAACGATTTATTTTTAGACTGATAAAGAAGGAATTAGCAGTGCGAGTCCATGAGCTCTAATTTGAACGTGTGTGGATCGAGGATCGATAATCAAGCTGAATTGACACGTGTCACGTTTCATTAAAGGCTCAGATCAGATAAACACAGCAGTGAGGCGAGTGTGTGAGAGACGGACAGAGAAGACGACACTACGAGTAGACAACGTTAGACAGCCTACACAATTATATCACATAAGCAATAATTATTACATATTTGTAATATGGAAGATTTTACTTGGTGAGGTCTGAGGAAAAGATTTTTTTTTGTATTATTTTTTCTATTTTTACTTTAAAAACATTAACTTTAATCTGGTAATTTGATTTGAATTCACCTTTAATCAAGACAATGAAGTGTCATCCAATTATAGGAAAATAATAAACGGTGGGACACGTGATGAAGCCAAATATGCGTTGGTGTTAAAATTTGGGAGACTTGTTTTGTAACATGCCAACAGATGATGGCACAAGGCTGCATGCAGTCACAGGGAGCACCGGCCTTCATAAGTCAGTGTGCCAAAAGACACCGTCCTGTGTACATTCGGAGCTGTGCAACTTGTGCTATTCTGACCATGTTTGCTATTTCATCATGGAGAGCAAGTTAGAACAAAGAGCGAGTGTGAAATTCTGTGTGAAACTGCCACAGAGACATTCGATGTGATTCGTAAGATTATGGCGATGCTGCAACAAGTCTTTTGAGGTGTTTTAAGTGGCACGCGCACTTCAAGAGCAGAAGAACATCACCGGACGATGACAAGAAATCAGGAAGACATTCACCGAGCTCGAACCTCAAAAATGTCGAAACCATTCGGCAACTTGTGCGTGATGATCATCAGAGAGCAATCCACAGCATTGCTGCCATTGTTGGTGTGCCATGTGGAACAGTGCCGGTGATCCTCACGTGTGATTATGCACCGTGTTGCTGCCGAGTTCGTCCTCAGGCTGCTGACCCAGGAGCAGGAGGAACATTGCACCGAAGTCTGCCAAGATCTCCGTCAGCGTGACCCGTCCTTCATGTCGAGGATCATTACCGGTGATGAAACCAGGGTGTTCGGTTACAATCCTGAGGTCTTCACAGTGGAAGAGCCCGTCATCGCCATGACCGGAAAACCTGAGGTAGGTCGACCAAGTGCATACTCATTGTCTTTATCGGCATTGTGCATCGAAAATTCGTCCCCAGGGACCAGACCGTCAGTAGTGAATTCTACTGGCAGGTTTAAGGCGTCTGAGGGAGGACGCACGGCGAAAGTGACCAGATCTGTCGAAACTTTTTGATACCATCTCGTATTTTCCCCACACCATCACCAGCCTGAGTATTTTTCTTACACAACAGCAATCTGACACTGATGGCAAGTTCTTTCTTCCTTAAAAAACAGCTTTATCTATTTGTAGTCTTATTTCTCACTCATGTTACTGCATCTGTAATAAACAGCTGTTTCCTCAGCAGGGTCTCTTTACCCTTTATTCAAATTAGAAGACACAAGACAACAGTGGATGTGGTATGTGGTGTTTGTTGTAAAGTATTTTATTACAGAAACACTAATCCAGTCTCAGAGGAGCAACTGGACTCCATCCTTCACTTTCATCTCGACCAACTCTCCAAGCAAACGGCGCTTTCTTAACTTTCTCCGAGCACTTTTTAATATAAAGTGTACAGAGGATTTTTATCGTAAACTATACGAGCACTTTTTACGAGTAACATAAACTGTACGATCACTAATTTTCTGCTAATGAACTCCTCCAAGCTCCGGGCTGCTGAAGAGGGTTTACTTACAGGGAGCTCACACTACACTACACCACACAAACACCACTCTAAACTACACAAACACTACACAAACACCACACTAAACTACACAAACACTACACCACACAAACACCACACTAAACTACACAAACACTACACCACACAAACACCACACTAAACTACACAAACACTACACCACACAAACACCACACTAAACTACACAAACACTACACCACACAAACACCACACTAAACTACACAAACACTACACCACACAAACGCCACACCACACAAACACCACCACACTAAACTACTCAAACACTACACCACACTAAACTACACAAACACTACACCACAC
>JAAGKR010011795.1:5334-16909 GCA_011419295.1 Clarias macrocephalus
TCCATTAAGAAGCTTTACTGTAATCATACGTTCAGGTGTGTGTGGTTTCTACAATGAACAATAACATCAAAGAATGAATATACAGAGATTACAAACTGTGCACTTCAGAGCAGTAACAGTAATGTTTAAATAGTATGGATAAGGTCAGCTTTATGAATTGGTCAGATATAAATCACTTCAGATTTCTATGTATTAATATATCCACCTTAGATTGGCTGTTAGGTAAACAAACTGAACATTGCCTGAACATTGTTGTATCTAAGCTGGCCTGCATCATGTGTATTTGTGACATACTTACTAATTACATCACAGCAATGAACAACATCCAATAACAAGCACTGTAGTACAACCTTACAATAATTTAACCTTAAGATTGCTACAGAACCGTCTAGGAAGTTAGCCACTTTTGTATGTGTCTGGGCGTGTCCTGCTTTTAACCAATTGGATTACAGCAATTCTAAGCGTAGTAACTTAGAGTGTCCAAAGGGTGGCATTGTTGTCATAAAGTTAGGCCTTTTCTACAAGCACACCTCAGCTCCTACTCCGTTCTCTCCTCCGCAGCGCGCGCACACCTCCTCACACGCGCACCTCCTCACGCGCGCGCACTCCGCAGCAACTCTTAAAGGGCAACATACTGTACTGTACATACATAATACAACATAGTAGTGGCCGTTAGAAAACACGCGCTCTTTTTCGGCGGCGACCGTACGATCAACGCATTCATCTATAAAAGAGAGATACAATATTATGGTTTCCGTCATTTTACAATAAATTTACGTGCTGACTGGACCGGCCCGCATTAGCCAGCGCCCCACCGGGAAAACGCCCGGAGCTCCAGATGGCCAGTCCGCCTCTGTCTAGCACGTTGTTGCTAGCTGTAGCGGCGGTCCGCGGAGCAGGTATCCAGGGAAACTAATCGATGTTAAAGGATCAGCCAATAGGCGCGCAGGTCCAACCCACTGGCACTGATTGACAGAACGACTTATTCTGCTGAAAAGTCGCATTATGAAATAAATAGGCCATCGGGGAAAACGTGATTTTGAAATAAATACTGACTTTGAAAAAAGTAAATTTTGGAATAAAAACAGCTGGAATTAAATAAAATGCCTCTGCAATAATCTCTGTTATTGGGGAAAATAATGACCATGAAATATTATTTAATAATAATAAGTACATTTATATAGCAGCGAGCAATATATTTCACAATAATAAGCTTTTTTTCAAAATGTGTTCCATTATTTCACAATATCATTCTCATATTACATATCTGTGTCTTATTTATTCATACACCAAAAACTGCTGGGTTAAAAAACAACCCAACCCTAACCCAGCTGCTGGGTCACTATTGGACAGAACACGTGCTGGGTTGTTTTGACCCAAGTGCTGTGTTGTACCATTTAACCCAGATTTCTGGGTTGTTTATCTGACCCAACCAGTGGGTTAAATTGACACTCTTGCTGGGTTGAATGTTAAAGTGTTGGGTTATTTTATTTGACCCAACCAGTGGGTTAAATTGGTGAAGTGCTGGGTTATTTTATTTGACCCAACCAGTGGGTTAAATTAACACTCTTGCTGGGTTGACACATTCCATTTGATTTTTTATTTTCAAAAAAGACACAAAATGTACACAACTTCCCATAATGTAAATAGATTGTCACAGTATAAGAAAATGTGAATAACTTAATTTTTTACCAAAATGTCAGACAAAACCATATAATCTCAATGTGACCATTTGTTAAATATAAAATAAATGTACTGTAACATAAACACTCTGTAAAACAAAAACAAGAGGACCCTGTAAATCTGATTTGAATAGCATTTTTTGCATTTAATACAATGTTTAAAAACTTTTTATATAGAAGTTTTCAATACAAGTCTTATAATGCCCACATGACACAAACATTTCCCATCTTAATATTTTAACTACAGTATCCGTTATTTAACTATTACTATTTAATTTCCTTTAAAAATGACATTAAAAACAAAAATGATAAAACTTTTTAAAATACTGATTAAATGTTGTCCTCAAAAATGTAATGACACAAGATGAGTACTCTTGTCCATCAATCTGATCTACAGTATGCTGGAGAAACTCCCAGGTGAGAAGATACTTCTTAACATTAATGACAAAAAAAAAAAAAAAGTCTTCACCAAAGAGTCTGTATCAATAACATTGTCTCCAACAATGGAAAAGGTCTGTCAGGTCCCTCTTGTCTCATCCCCAAGGAACAAAACATGGAACAATGCTCCAGTCATCTCCATATTTTGCAGATATCATCCTCATCATGTTGGTCCACCTATGGATTATACAGCATCACGTAGTGTTGCAATATAACATTTACGTTGAGCATTTTTGTTAAGGACGTACAGCTACATATGCATTTAATGCAAAACATTTTTTCTCTTGTCAATACACAAAAATACATAACGTGAACATGAATTTAGTGTATATTTTTTAATAATTTACCTCACTATTTAACATGTGAGGCATAACAGGATACGGCGCTCCATCTGGATTTAATTTAAATTTAATTATAAAACAGAATGGGAAAACAATATTAATCCCACACAATATTAATATAAAAAATATTTTAAACAATAAAATATGCTTGTTCCTATCACAAGTTACTAAAAAAAAGTAAAAATTTACATTCGCTTACCATAAAATACTGAGTGCTCTGAGCCTGATCCAGTCAGAAGTGAAGAATCCAGAAAGTTCTCCAAAGAATAAACCAACTGCTGGTTCAGAATAACACAACCATTTTTTAAAAATATGCCAATAGTTTCCTCTGACACCCATTAAATATTATAAAATATGCCAAGAGACGTTTCACACACACAGCTTTAGCGAAGATTATTAGTAATTTACCTAAAATTACATTTAAGATTACATTTAGTTGTTTTTTATGTGTGTGTGCTACAAACGCACTTTTATCATAAAATACACTATAGCCGAATGTTGGCACAAAATATTAAAACATGACCTCCTCACACCCCCATATCAAAGTGCGACTAAAAAGGCGGAAAAGCGAATTAACATAGAAATAAGCTTGCTCCAACCACAACTACAACATTTAAAATTTAGGAAAAATTTATATAAACTTACCATAAAATACTGCCCGCATTAAGTTGCCTTGTGCTCCCCGCTTCAGAAGTGAAGAATCCAGAAAGTTCCTCATGCCGTGTCTCAATTCCAAAAACGCAAAGACTTGGAAGTGCACACTCGAGGGTTTGAGGCCACAGCGTATAGTGCAAATAGAACGCAGCGTACAGGATGCTTCTCACAGCCGCGATATATTATACCATAACCGCATTATACCAAAGATGACCTGTTAGGAATACACAAAATGAAAAAAAAAATGATGCATAGTTACTTCTTGTGCCTTAAATTGAACACAAATAAAAAATAAAAACAGTATTATGGCACTGTGCAAAAGTGTAGGCACCCTACATAATCAGTACTTAGTATCACCTCTTCTGGCAGATATCACAGCTTGCAAATGCTTTTTATAGCCGCTAAAAGTCCTTCAGTTCTTGAAATGAGTTTGAGAAATTAATATTGGAAAAACAAGTGATTCTCTCTCTTATATTTTCCCCTATTATTCTTTGTAAATTCAATAATGAATGCTAATGCCATGTAACTTTATTAAACAAATAAAACCAACAAAATAACAAAACAGAAAGTTCAATAAAATCAATAAAAACAGCCACTAATTACAACAGAACAGATGCAAGACAACTTAACTGTGAACACCTGGGAGCTTACATAATGGAACTAAACCAACATAACTAGACACAGCTGTGAACAGTAATTGTGACCTGAAGTAGGAAACAGTGAATCGTGATGTTAGGATGTAAGTGCTATAAAGATCACAAAGTCCAAAGCAGTCACAGATGCTTGTCACCAGGGGGCAACTCTGACATGGTACAGCAGGTAACTAACATAAGAATGTGCTTTTGATAGAGGTTATGTAACATTTCTTTTTTTATTATTTGTTGTGAATAAAAACATCTTCTAAATGCTGCAAATGGAATGTTTAAATTACAATCTGTATGTAAAAGTCGAGAAATCTATGCACATTTTGTAATATAAAGTGGAACATTCAGCATTTATGTACTGTAATGAGACAAATGTTTTCCTTTGCCTCTCTGTGTTTCCTCTAACTGTATCTACATTCTCACAGATATCCACCATCATCTCTAATCACTGTTGGAAAAAGATTGAATTGCTGCATTTCTGCACTCAGCACTTTTGGCCGAGCAAACTTAAACATTCTGTACCTGTGTGTTGTGCTTCTGGACGTGTCTTGGCGTCAGTGTCTTCTTCCTCTCTGTCAGGGTCGTGACCTTCAACATTGTCTGTAATCTTGTAGATGACCTTCACCATCTCTTCCTGCTCAGAAGAAAACCAAAACATCTTTAATCTATAAAAGACTCAATAAAACATGAAATGTCTGTGTCTCTGTGTGGACGTGACTGACAGGCTGCGTCTCTGTACTCTGTATAGGGAATTAAATGTGCTGATGCCAGTCGGTTCTTGTGTCTGCCAGATAGTCACGAGTTCCACAAGTTCCAATTAACTATGATCATCGTTAACATGCACACACGCCCCTTACAAAAAATAACTGCAGTTTTCAAGTGTCAAAACTGCAGTTTTCTACATATCCAGTACATATGCAGGAAACGCAGTGATTTGGACATGAAAATACTGCATTTTTTCTTAATACTACAGTAATGCTGCAATAACTACAGTTAATATTAAACAGCTACTGCAGTTAAAATAGTAGTTGTACTGCAAATAAAATGCACGGGTGTGCGCAATTTGAGTAAAGCTGAAAAATTACTTACAGTATTTCTATAATCTAAATGTGTGATGTAGTGTAATACAACTACATTACAACAAAATTATTGTAATTCGTTTTATTATTTAATTAAAAAAATCTATAAAGCAACACACTTAAAACATTAAAAACAATTAAAAACAGACCATGAGAGCACTTTTACATTTAGCAATATTACTGTTCAACAGTGCTGCTGCTAGGAGACGCTGCTGTCAATCAGTGTATGACTGGTCGAGTGTGTGAATATATTACAAGGCTTGAGGTGTGCAGCTGGAAGCCTGGAGAGTTTTGACGCCCCCTCATTCTTCAACTTTGTTTGAATAAACACTTTCACCTTCCCTTCCTTCACTTTAAAGGCATTCTTGAAAAGCAAACAGCAAGACAAATATTCATAAAATAAAAAAATAAAAAAAATATTACAATAATTACCTGCCAGCACAAAAGTCGTCTACTACACACAAGAAACATCAAATTCATATCACATTTAACACAAAATATTGATTTGTGCGATATTTCTATTAATTTCACATTTCAGTGATCCAACTTATTAACCCTCCCCTCTATCTATTCATATGTGAAGAGTAACATGAAGTAAAAACATTAAGAACTAAACAATCTCTCTAGTGTACAAAGATGCCACTGTGTGTCAGAGCCTGATAATCTACCTGTGTTTTTTTTTTTTTTAAAGAAGATCCCATTAACTGTGTGAAACTGTCAGGACGCCCGTCTTGTTCTTTTCATGTCAGCATCTACCACATTTACTGCCTCTCAGTACACCACTCTCACGGTAGCAGAATAAACAGGTACAGGAGCGGCAGCGCGAGAGGGAACTGTCCATTATTAGTTAATCGATTGATGATGTCATCGTTCTCCTGGACAGATTTTTAAAAAGGGTGCGCAACTTTGCTTGCCCAAGTGTACTGTGTGTGTGAAACACTGCTGTGGAATGTCAGCACATGGACCTGCTCACACTGCATGTCTGTAGATCACACCTGAACCTCCCACTACCACTCACTCATTCTCCATATCACTTCTCCTGTACAGGGTCGAGGAAGCACTAGCTTAGATATTTACACCCATGAGCAGCATGTCAGCCCCCCAAACTCCCCCCCCCTCTGTTTTTTACAGCTACAGTATGTTATTCCCTTCTGCCTGCGCTGTCTCGTGGTTTGTAAGTGTCTGACTTGCAGCTCTTTTTGGAGTGTTGAAAAAAACAGAACAATATTTAAGGAATAAAACACTCAGTGCCGTGTGTTTACAGTTGTGTGCAAAAAGACATTTTAGTGATTGGTTTATTGGTTAATAAATATATATTGCTTAGTAGCCTCTATTACTTTGAATAGCAAACATGTTGGTCCCAGCAGTGTCCAGTGGGGTTTATGGTGTCTGTGCAGGAAACTCGTTTTTCCACACACACATGGCAAACCATGACCTCAGTTTGTGCACAGGGGCATCATCATACTGGATCAGGTTCTGGTCTCTTAGTACTTGGGGAAGAATTAGGTTTGGGAATGATAGTCAGGTGTCCACATACTTTTGGCCACAGTCATTTTAAACAGTAATTTCCTTGGCAGCTTCACTCATCTCACTGTCTTCAAACTGATTCTAAAAAAAAAAGTGGATAAAACACAGCTTGCTCCTCTGAAACTCCAAAACACACACGCCAAAGACACAACACAGATCTGTCACTTCCATAAAGAAAAAATATATAAAGTTCATATTAAATAAGTCATGCTCCATTTACATGCCTGTGTGTGTGAATGTGTGTTTTTGTAATTGTTTCTGTGAGCTGTTTTTTTTTTTTTTCACACACTGATACAGTATGTGAAAGAGAGCGATGGTTGACACTGACCTTAGATCTTTGAATGACATCATATAAAACTAAATATGACGTCTTAGTGCAATTTATATATTATTATAGCAGTTATAAAATTGCTTTTGGTATTTATATAACTGCTGTACTTTAACGTGCACAGCTGGGGTATGTGTGAGTTTTGCAGCTCAATGTCTCACACTTTGACCACAAGAAGTGACTGATGCTGCTCTGATGTGTAACTTCCTCTAACTTAATTTACTGACAGCAGCACATTTAGTTCCCTATACAGAGTACAGAGTCTCAGCCTGTCTGACATTTCATGTTTTAGTGGGACTTTTATATGGCTGTGAAAAAGTATTTGTCCCTGATTTTTTTATTTTATTTTACTGCATATTAGTCACATAGGGCAATTACTTTTTCACACAGGGCCAGGTAGGTATGTTTGTTTGTTTTCCCCTTAAAAATAGCATTTTGCATTTAATTGTGTAACATTAAAATGTTGATGCTCTCAATCATTTAAGTGTGAGAAATCTGGGGAAAAAAATAGAAAGTCTTTAAAAAAAGAAATACTTTTTCATGGTACTGTAGATTAAAGATGTTTTTGAGTTCTCCTGTGCAGGATAAGATGCCAGAGGTTCTCTATAATCCTGCAGACAGTGGTGAAGGTCATGGCACTGACGCTAAGACACGAAAAAAAGCTCAACACACAGGTACAGAATGTCCTTTGTGGTTTGTGTGATTCTCCAAATTTCCTGTACTAAATCAGAGTCGATATTAAACCCTGATAACAAATATCTGCAGTTGAGATCACAGATCTGCACTTACTGTAAAACAGTGGTTCAGGTTCAGTGTTCCAGTTAATAATAATTTTTTAAAAAATCCTGTAAAATCTCCAGTGTTGATTTAACACTATCAGAGATCAATTGGGCCTGTGTAAACATCGCAGGTGTTGGCATGATGTGAAGATGAGAGGTAATGATACTTTAAACAGGAATTTAAGCAGACACCAGATAAGCTGACAAAAATAAATCACTGAAGATTTATACAGAATATACAGTATGACTAGATATCTTAACAAATTAAATAAATAAATAAATAAATAAATAAAAATAAATAAATAAATAAATAAATAAACCATGTGACATTTTTTTGCCAATAACCAAAGTAATCAGACACTACAAGGAGCAGATGTCACAGACTAACTGCAGTGTGTGTGCATTCATGTGTGTGTGTGTATGGGAGCGTGTGTGTTCGCGTGTGTGTGAGTGTGTTGGTGGGTGGAGGTGTGATTGGTGTCAGACTGCATAAGATTGTGTTAGATATACAGAACGTATTTAACAAACAGGAAACTGATGCCAGCAGATGCCACCGATCTTAATCTGTTTTTTTCCACAGATCTGAGGTCAGTTTTATCATGTTATGAAGTTCTGATGTTCTAAAGTGATTATGTAGGAAAGGTTATATTTATGTAAGTGACAAACAAAGTTATAAGGTAAAAAAACCTGAATAACACAGACTTTACTAATATTGAATTTCTTTTTTGATGCAGATTCTTAGTCTCAATTAAGTTCCCACTTTCTCCTGTCTAAGGTGAGGTTTCACAAACCATATTAATGCATTTTTACCAGTGAAGAAACAATGATATTGTATTATTTTGTATTTACATCTGAATTTATGTGACATAGACTTGCATAAGAAGGCCGTAGAAAGGTCGTAAAAAAAAGGTTTAAAAAAAAAAAAAACAGTCCAAAACATGGAAAATAAATGAATAAATAAATGAATAAATAAATGAATAAATAAATGAATAAATAAATGAATAAATAAATACTCTGCATAAGGATATCTGGATGACTAAACCGTGATGCACTGTAGAACCGTACATTGATATTGTAATGTGATATAAACTTTGTTGTTGTTTGTTGTTGTTGTAAGTGGTTATTAAGACCGTGTCATGAGATCTATATCAGCCTGATCACTGCAACTCTGTTATCTTCACCTCTCATCACATGAAACCACAGCTGCTCATTTACAGTACTTTACTGACAGCAACACACACATTTACCCTCACGGCACAGCATATGACACACTTGGGTAAAGAGGTGCAGCTGTACAGTGGTGCTCTCCGAGTGTTTATATTTTTTATATGAAGCGGTCAATGAGAGTCAATGACAAGGACATGACGGTGGTCACTTACAGACTAACAGATGATTTGGAAGACTACGACACTGAGAAAGATTACATCAACACACAGAGTAACCAAGAAGTTCAACAACCAGGTACACAAGATTTAAATTTGGCATATAAAAAAAAGTTTGATGTAATAAGGTTTGAGGAGTGAAACTGAGTTACATTGCAATGAGATTTAATTTTTATACAAATGTTGTGCAAATCTAGTCCCAGACTTTACTGCATTTTAATAATGTATTATTAATTGTTCACAAAAATTTAAATATAAAAATCTACTACTGTATATACACACAGATCACCATTCAGACCACCTCAATTCGGTGAAGCTCATTTAATGCTTGAGTCATGTTCTTAGATTTGTAACAGTTGTGTATATTCAGGATTAATTATTTTTTTATTAAATATATAATATAAATTTAGTGATATTATTTGTTTAATAATATTTCTATACCTATTAACCAGTTGTATCATATTAAATTAACATTCATTTAATTTGTACCAACTTAGTCAATGGAATTTATTTAACAGTCAAAGTGGCCACTAAACTGAAATGTGTGAAAAGCCTTAAAGCCTTTGAATGATGAAAAAAATGACAGTAAACGTATTAATCCGTACTGATGTGCTAATGGCTAAAGCAGTTGCACTACTTCTAAAGCAGCTCAGTTGCGAACATCATGACATCAATTTCCCGGATTGGGACGATGTTTGCACAAAAAGTTCGACATTTGTGTGACACACATACACATGTAAGCTGATATTTGCATGTACTGTATGTAGACAACGCTGTGAGCAATTGATGTTAATAGTTTCCTTAAACTTGGCCCAGCCTTTAAACCATCCTGAACTCTCTTTAATATTTGCTATGTGTGTGATTTTATTATACGTTCTTTCTCTGTCACCTCTGTCTACATCAGACATCAGCAGTTACTCTTAATGAGGCTAATACTGTATGTCTGACATTTTGTGTGATGAAAGCTCTTTACAACCTGTTTAACTAACTATTAATCTTTTCTACTACTAATAGTAGAATAAAAAGGAGTAAATGTTTTGTCATGAAATAATTAATTCAAGTATAAGAAAACAAAATAAAAATCACAAGCTTATTATTGTTAGCAAACCTTTACTGGAAGGTTTTTCTTCTCACTGCCCAATCCATGAAATGTTTTTATTCATTTATTTTACTTTGCCTAGGCAACCAAGTTCCAAGCTGCAAATCTGAGAATTCCATAAGTAACAACAGTAAAAATGAAATGGGGTGGCACAGTGGTGTAGTGGTTAGCACTGTCACCTTCCACCTCCAGGGTCAGTGTTCGATTCCTGTCTTTGTGTGCATGGAGTTTACATGTTCTTCCCATGTGTGGTGGGTTTCCTGCCAAAGACTTGCAGATTAGCCTAATTGGCATTCCCAAATTGCCCCTAGTGTGTGTGCCCTTCAAGGGTTTGACGTCTCCATGACCCTGAATACAGGTAAAGCGGTATAGACCACAATGAGTGAGTGCGTAATTTTAGAAATATAACATTCTTTTATTAATTTGAAATTAAAGGTACGATCTGAGAGTTATTTCACTCACAGTCAGGTTACAGCAGAAGCTTCTGCATCGACTCCATCGGTGAATTCCTCGAAGATTTGTGATACACATTTACTTCAACATTTAGAAAATTGATCCAGTCAGACACCAGAATATACCCATCTGCAGTGCACCTCAAAAAATTGGGGAAAAAATAGAAAAAAAAAAGGATTTACATCACAGTGTAGATTAATGAAACAGATTTTAACCATGAGACCCTTTAATATTGAAATGAAGAAATGGACAAAAAGACTAAAATATGCTTTAATATGTTGTGAACTTTTAAAAAAATTAATAAACTGGCCAGGAGAAAGTTGATGAGAAATCCAGAAGGAGGAGTAGACCAGAGGGATGAGAGTAAAAAGTGAAGAAATGAGAGAAGAGATGAAGATGAGAGTGCTGCTGAATCAGCAACAAGCCAAACTCAATTCAAATAAAGACTGGCGCCAGGGTCTGGTTTCTACCCTGATATTTACTCCAATATGCATTGACAGCATAGGAAATAAAGAAAATGGTCTCAATTTATACATTTTACAAAAAACAATAATTGACAATGCTTTCAAACACATGGACATTACAACAAACAACAGTCACATGGAGTGTAATGCTTGAGAAGGCTGAGCAAACTGAATACAGCTTCTCGATTGATTAGTCAGTTAATTTTTAAAATAAGAGTCTCAAGCAAACAACTTGAAGGTTTCTTGCCAGGAGGTTAATTTAACCCAGCAAGATGGGTAAAATATTCAATCCAAATACTGGGTCATATTTAACTATAATGCTGGGTTAATTCTACCACATAAATTGGTCAAATGTTCTACACAGAACTCTTCTACTCTACCCAGTCTATTAACTGGAATGTTGGGTTAATTCTACCTCACAAATAGGTTATTAGAATTTTTATGTTTTACATGTCTATGGGTAAAACTTTGATATATACACACTAAAAAATGCTGGGTTATTTTTACAACCCAAACGCTGGTTGGCCTCTGTTGGGTCATTTTTCTGGGTTATTTACAGGGAATTGGGCACTTTTTCTGTCACCCAGCTTGCAGTCAAGACCGCCCCTCCCCTGAAGTTCACCAGTGTATTCAGTGGCTGTGTCAGCTTCGTATATCTATAATTTTTTTTGGTGGTGGGGGGGGGGGGGGGGGGGGTCTTGCTGC